>CAWUFW010023956.1:0-67292 GCA_963921515.1 Calotriton arnoldi | reverse complement strand
TAAGCTTTCAATAAAGGTTGTCTTTAAACCTATTCATCAATAAGGGTTGTTTGGACTGGTACTAGGTGCCCACTATAACTAGTGGACAGCATATACAAGGCCAACTTCTCACAAGGGCACCTTGAAGAGTGAGGTCTCAGATGCTACAGAGTGTGCCTTGAAGAGTGAGGTCTCAGACGCTACAGAGGGCGGCTTGAAGAGTGAGGTCTCAGATGCTACAGAGGGCGCCTTGAAGAGTGAGGTCTCAGACGCTACAGAGGGCGCCTTGAAGAGTGAGGTCTCAGATGCTACAGAGGGCGCCTTGAAGAGAGAGGTCTCAGACGCTACAGAGGGTGCCTTGAAGATTGAGGTCTCAGACGCTACAGAGGGTGCCTTGAAGAGTGAGGTCTCAGACGCTACAGAGGGCGCCTTGAAGAGTGAGGTCTCAGACGCTACAGAGGGCGCCTTGAAAAGTGAGGTCTCAGAGTCTACAGAGGGCTTGAATAGTGAGGTCTCAGATGCTACAGAGGGTGCCTTGAAGAGTGAGGCCTCAGACGCCTTGAAGAGTGAGGTCTCAGATGCTACAGAGGGTGCCTTGAAGAGTGAGGCCTCAGGTGCTACAGAGGGTGCCTTGAAGAGTGAGGTCTCAGTCTCTACAGAGGGTGCCTTGAAGAATGAGGTCTCAGGTGCTACAGAGAGTGCCTTGAAGAGTGAGGTCCCAGATGCTACGGAGGGCGCCTTGAAGAGTGAGGTCTCAGACGCTACAGAGGGTGCCTTGAAGAGTGAGGTCTGAGGTGCTACAGAGGGTGCCTTGAAGAGTGAGGCCTCAGGTGCTACAGAGGGCGCCTTGAAGAGTGAGGTCTCATACGCTACAGAGGGTGCCTTGAAGAGTGAGGTCTCAGACGCTACAGAGGGTGCCTTGAAGAGTGAGGTCTCAGTCGCTACAGAGTGTGCCGTGAAGAGTGAGGTCTCAGACGCTACAGAGGGCGCCTTGAAGAGTCAGGTCTCAGATGCTACAGAGGGTGCCTTGAAGTGTGAGGTCTCAGACGCCTTGAAGAGTAAGGTCTCAGTCTCTACAGGGGGTGCCTTAAAGAATGAGGTCTCAGATGCTACAGAGAGCGCCTTGAAGAGTGAGGCCTCAGACGCTACAAAGGGTGCCTTGAAGACTGAGGTCTCAGACGCTAAAGATGGTGCCTTGAAGAGTGAGGCCTCAGGTGCTGCCGAGTGTGCCTTGAAGAGTGAGGTCTCAGGTGCTACAGAGGGTGCCTTGAAGAGTGAGGTCTCAGTCTCTACAGAGGGTGCATTGAAGAGTGAGGTCTCAGGTGCTACAGAGAGTGCCTTGAAGAGTGAGGTCCCAGATGCTACGGAGGGCGCCTTGAAGAGTGAGGTCTCAGACGCTACAGAGGGTGCCTTGAAGAGTGAGGTCTGAGGTGCTACAGAGGGTGCCTTGAAGAGTGAGGCCTCAGGTGCTACAGAGGGCGCCTTGAAGAGTGAGGTCTCAGACGCTACAGAGGGTGCCTTGAAGAGTGAGGTCTCAGACGCTACAGAGGGTGCCTTGAAGAGTGAGGTCTCAGTCGCTACAGAGTGTGCCGTGAAGAGTGAGGTCTCAGACGCTACAGAGGGCGCCTTGAAGAGTCAGGTCTCAGATGCTACAGAGGGTGCCTTGAAGTGTGAGGTCTCAGACGCCTTGAAGAGTAAGGTCTCAGTCTCTACAGGGGGTGCCTTAAAGAATGAGGTCTCAGATGCTACAGAGAGCGCCTTGAAGAGTGAGGTCTCAGACGCTACAAAGGGTGCCTTGAAGACTGAGGTCTCAGACGCTAAAGAGGGTGCCTTGAAGAGTGAGGCCTCAGGTGCTGCCGAGTGTGCCTTGAAGAGTGAGGTCTCAGACGCTACAGAGGGTGCCTTGAAGATTGAGGTCACAGACGCTACAGAGGGCGCCTTGAAGAGTGAGGTCTCAGTCTCTACAGAGGGCGCCTTGAAGAGTGAGGTCTCAGATGCTACAGAGGGCGCCTTGAAGAGTGAGGTCTCAGATGCTACAGAGGGTGCCTTGAAGAGTGAGGCATCAGACGCCTTGAAGAGTGAGGTCTCAGTCGCTACTGAGGCCCCTTGAAGAGTGAGGTCTCAGGTGCTACAGAGGGTGCCTTGAAGATTGAGGCCTCAGGTGCTACAGAGGGTGCCTTGAAGAGTGAGGTCTCAGTCTCTACAGAGATGCCTTGAAAAGTGAGGTCTCAGTCGCTACAGAGGGAGCCTTGAAGAGTGAGGTCTCAGACGCTACAGGGGGCGCCTTGAAGAGTGAGGCCTCAGGTGCTACAGAGGGCGCCTTGAAGAGTGAGGTCTCAGACGCTACAGAGGGTGCCTTGAAGATTGAGGCCTCAGGTGCTACAGAGGGCGCCTTGAAGAGTGAGGCCTCAGGTGCTACAGAGGGTGCCTTGAAGAGTGAGGCCTCAGGTGCTACAGAGGGCGCCTTGAAGAGTGAGGTCTCAGACGCTACAGAGGGTGCCTTGAAGAGTGAGACCTCAGGTGCTACAGAGGGCGCCTTGAAGAGTGAGGTCTCAGACGCTACAAAGGGTGCCTTGAAGAGTGAGGTCTCAGACGCTAAAGAGGGTGCCTTGAAGAGTGAGGCCTCAGGTGCTGCCGAGTGTGCCTTGAAGAGTGAGGTCTCAGACGCTACAGAGGGTGCCTTGAAGATTGAGGTCACAGACGCTACAGAGGGCGCCTTGAAGAGTGAGGTCTCAGTCTCTACAGAGGGCGCCTTGAAGAGTGAGGTCTCAGATGCTACAGAGGGCGCCTTGAAGAGTGAGGTCTCAGATGCTACAGAGGGTGCCTTGAAGAGTGAGGCCTCAGGTGCTACAGAGGGAGCCTTGAAGAGTGAGGTCTCAGTCTCTACAGAGGGCGCCTTGAAGAGTGAGGTCTCAGATGCTACAGAGGGCGCCTTGAAGAGTGAGGTCTCAGATGCTACAGAGGGTGCCTTGAAGAGTGAGGCCTCAGACGCCTTGAAGAGTGAGGTCTCAGTCGCTACAGAGGCGCCTTGAAGAGTGAGGCCTCAGGAGCTACAGAGGGTGCCTTGAAGAGTGAGGTCTCAGACGCTACAGAGGGCGCCTTGAAGAGTGAGGCCTCAGGTGCTACAGAGGGCGCCTTGAAGAGTGAGGTCTCAGACGCTACAGAGGGTGCCTTGAAGAGTGAGGCCTCAGGTGCTACAGAGGGCGCCTTGAAGAGTGAGGCCTCAGGTGCTACAGAGGGTGCCTTGAAGAGTGAGGCCTCAGGTGCTACAGAGGGCGCCTTGAAGAGTGAGGTCTCAGACGCTACAGAGGGTGCCTTGAAGAGTGAGGCCTCAGGTGCTACAGAGGGCGCCTTGAAGAGTGAGGTCTCAGACGCTACAGAGGGTGCCTTGAAGATTGAGGCCTCAGGTGCTACAGAGGGCGCCTTGAAGAGTGAGGCCTCAGGTGCTACAGAGGGTGCCTTGAAGAGTGAGGCCTCAGGTGCTACAGAGGGCGCCTTGAAGAGTGAGGTCTCAGACGCTACAGAGGGTGCCTTGAAGAGTGAGACCTCAGGTGCTACAGAGGGCGCCTTGAAGAGTGAGGTCTCAGACGCTACAAAGGGTGCCTTGAAGAGTGAGGTCTCAGACGCTAAAGAGGGTGCCTTGAAGAGTGAGGCCTCAGGTGCTGCCGAGTGTGCCTTGAAGAGTGAGGTCTCAGACGCTACAGAGGGTGCCTTGAAGATTGAGGTCACAGACGCTACAGAGGGCGCCTTGAAGAGTGAGGTCTCAGTCTCTACAGAGGGCGCCTTGAAGAGTGAGGTCTCAGATGCTACAGAGGGCGCCTTGAAGAGTGAGGTCTCAGATGCTACAGAGGGTGCCTTGAAGAGTGAGGCCTCAGACGCCTTGAAGAGTGAGGTCTCTGTCGCTACAGAGGCGCCTTGAAGAGTGAGGTCTCAGATGCTACAGAGGGTGCCTTGAAGAGTGAGGCCTCAGGTGCTACAGAGGGAGCCTTGAAGAGTGAGGTCTCAGTCTCTACAGAGGGCGCCTTGAAGAGTGAGGTCTCAGATGCTACAGAGGGCACCTTGAAGAGTGAGGTCTCAGATGCTACTGAGGGTGCCTTGAAGAGTGAGGCCTCAGACGCCTTGAAGAGTGAGGTCTCAGTCGCTACAGAGGCGCCTTGAAGAGTGAGGTCTCAGGTGCTACAGAGGGTGCCTTGAAGAGTGAGGCCTCAGGTGCTACAGAGGGTGCCTTGAAGAGTGAGGTCTCAGACGCTACAGAGGGCGCCTTGAAGAGTGAGGCCTCAGGTGCTACAGAGGGCGCCTTGAAGAGTGAGGTCTCAGACGCTACAGAGGGTGCCTTGAAGAGTGAGGCCTCAGGTGCTACAGAGGGCGCCTTGAAGAGTGAGGCCTCAGGTGCTACAGAGGGCGCCTTGAAGAGTGAGGCCTCAGGTGCTACAGAGGGCGCCTTGAACAGTGAGGTCTCAGACGCTACAGAGGGTGCCTTGAAGAGTGAGGCCTCAGGTGCTACAGAGGGCGCCTTGAAGAGTGAGGTCTCAGACGCTACAGAGGGTGCCTTGAAGAGTGAGGTCTCAGTAGCTACAGACCGTGCCTTGAAGAGTGAGGCCTCAGGTGCTACAGAGGGTGCCTTGAAGAGTGAGGCCTCAGGTGCTACAGAGGGCGCCTTGAAGAGTGAGGTCTCAGACGCTACAGAAGGTGCCTTGAAGAGTGAGGTCTCAGTTGCTACAGAGCGTGCCTTGAAGAGTGAGGTCTCAGACGCTACAGAGGGTGCCTTGAAGAGTGAGGTCTCAGACGCTACAGAGGGCGCCTTGAAGAGTGAGGTCTCAGACGCTACAGAGGGTGCCTTGAAGAGTGAGGTCTCAAACGCTACAGAGGGCGCCTTGAAGAGTGAGGTCTCAGACGCTACAGAAGGTGCCTTGAAGAGTGAGGTCTCAGACGGATGTATGATGTAACAACGCGATCATTTAGATCGCGGTACATTACATCGCTGTTTTTACAGCGCAAGTCGTTACCACGACTTGCGCTGTAGGGCGCTGGACTTAGGAATAGTATGATTTACTATTCCAACTCCAGCCTACGTACAGTAGGGAAGGTGTTGGAATAGTAAATCACACTATTCCTTAGTCTAGAGCGCCCTCCAGTGCAAGTCGTGGTAACGACTTGCGTTGTAAAAGCAGCGATCTAAATGTACTGCAGTGTTTTGACCGCACTGTTAAGGTCGTTTCCCGTCTCAGATGCTACAGAGGGTGCCTTGAAGAGTGAGGTCTCAGACGCTACAGAGGGCGCCTTGAAGAGTGAGGTCTCAGACGCTACAGAGGGTGCCTGTGCAGGATTATGAAGCAGAACCGGGCGGCTGACGGTGGAGCTGAGCAGTGTTGTTTTAAAGATTTTGGGGTCCCGGTACAGAGTAAATTTGTGTTTTATTGGCCATTTCAAGCCCTTGTGATGGCAAACAATAGTGAATACTGTTAATTCTGGACACAAAAGCAGTTGAAATCTTGCCCTGTTTCCCTAAATGCTTAAGATGACACTGGCTATAAGAGACTGAGTTACAGGTAAGAGTAGGTGGAATAACAGAGCAGTTCAGGTAGAGAATAGAATAGACAGAAGTAAAGTAGAGAAACATTGAGTTCCTAGGGGCCCCTTTGAAGGTGGGGGCCCTTGGCAACTGCCCACTTTGCCCATGCCTTAAAACGTCACACAGACAACTTTCACTCCATGGCCGGTGTCCAGGCTCCCAGCGGCTTCCCCTGTTGAAGCCCTGGTATTGGCCCCTGGCTCACGACAACACATGCCAAAGGCCTCTGTTGCCGGCTTGTGAGTCCCAGGATGCTTCTGTGCTGTTGTTAGTGAGAGCACCCCTAGTGCCTGCTGAGACACTCAGATCCCAAGCAGCTGGGCTTTCACACTCATGCTCTGCTTAAGAAGACACTGCGACCAAACCAGAGGGGCCAACGTAAAATCGTCCATCTAGCTCTGGGCAGCAGATTCAAACAATGCTTCCCCCCAAACTGTTAGTTTTACCTCCGATTCCTCCATCAGATGGACGTTCATGCACAGGGCTCTGCCGGTCCACAGCAGCATCAGCAGAAAACTGAGCAGCAAAGCGGCCACGACTAGCTGAACAGCATTGAGTACGGTGTGGTCTCTCTCCACTGGGGCCAGACTCAAAACTAAGGGGAAGAAAATAAGGAAATTCAGATTTATTCAATAAAACTGATCTAGAGCAGTGAATCGGTGAATCATTCCCCTGTTATTAACAAGCTGGAGACATTTGGTTATTTTTGTGTTCATTGCATTGGAATACAAATGATCTTATAATATGTGGCTTTGACATTCAGCTGTGCCTAAACATCCCTGAACAGTCTCTCAGTGATAACTTCTTCCCTACAGGCCATGTGTGGAGAAGATGGAGAAAGAGATGGATAAAGTCTTCAGATGCTCACAGCATCACAATCTACAGGGTAGAACCAGCAACCTATATCTTTCCATGCCTTGTATCGATGCCGCACCTACGTTTATAGCGAAACAAAGCCGCCTTGGTATCACAAACGTCTTCTTGGAAACCTTTGAAGATAATACAGGAAACCCTCCTGACACTTACTGGTAGATTTACAAACAACTATTCAAGAAGACTACAAGTTACATATTGGGACCTCTACTGCAGATCTTCCCATTCACTACACTATCAAAAACTATTCAAAATTAGGGGTGGTGGAAAATTCCGCTCTGCTGGTGGAGTTTGTGGAATTTTGCCCACGTTGTTGGTGTGAGCAAGTGAGATTTTTCATCCTCCACCACAATTTTTGTGTGCTGGAACGCCTCACGGTGAGATTTTCTCAGTGTGGGCGGTTGCGGCAGGTCGCGGCCGTTCACATTGAAAACACTGCCGCCCAAGTAGAAAAGCTACTCGAGGGGCAGAAAGAAGCAGCGCCCTCTGGCGCACGGCATGGTGGCGTTTGAGCTGATTTTACAGCGTGAAACCAGCTCCTGCCGCGAAATATCAGCATGGGCAGTGAGACGAGCCGAACTCCGTCCGTTTTTATGTAACTCCATGGAATTTCACGGAGTAAAACTCTGCAAGCTCCGCCCACCCCTAAAATCTCATAGGAAAGAATGTTCCAGGCTGACCTGTCCGGTTTATATCCAGGCCCTTTTACTAAAATGTCACCGTCCGCATCTGCATGAAAACTGACTCCTCTGAAGAGTGACAGCGTCTCCAATCACACAGAATGAGGTCCCTCTACGCTCCGTGCTGAACTGTTAGTGCCTGCTGTAGGCACTTCATGTTCTGAAGAGGTGCAGACCCCCCTCCTGAGCCTCTTAAGAGTAGACATGCTTAAATCTGCTCTCACAGCTGGCCAGTGTTCGTAGAACAGGACACTTACCTCTGCTTTGTCGGCGGAGACAATCATGGGAGCAGCTGGTGAAACATGTGGACGCGGGATGGGATTAACAAAGTAGACAAATCCACACTTCGATATCAGAAGGGAAATTAAATCGCTGGCAGTGAAAATTACGTTCCAACCAAAAATGCCTGCTAGAAAAACAAAATCTTGTAATGTTGCGTTGCAGATCCGCAGCGATAGCAACCTTGACTGAGCGGTAAGACCACTAGAGCTAGGGTGACCTACTGGCATAGGTGCAAATTCAGGACGGTGAGTGTAAAAATTCAGGACAAAGGGTCAAAAATCAGGACAAAACTTCGGGACAGGAGGTCGCACAATAGAATATAATTAAGCCCATCCATATACAAACATATTCAATCATTTGCAAACCTATCCATCATGTATCCTTCCATCCATCATTTCACTCATCCATCCCTCCATCCATCCATTCTTTCACTCATCCATCCATTATCCATCCATCCACCATTTCACCCTATCCATCGGTACACTCATCCATCCACTCTTCCACCCATCCATCCATTCACTCATCCATCCAGCCTTTTAGCCTTTCACCCATCCAGCCAGCCTTTCACTTACTCATCCATCCTCCCAGTCACTCATCCTTCCACCCATTCACACTTTCAGTCATCCATCCATCCTCCCTTTCTCTCTCCATCCCCTTTCATTTAGCCATCCTTTCTTCCACCCATCCATATACTGATCCACTCATGAATCCATCCATTGACCCTATCACTCATCCATCGACCCTTTTAATCCTTCACTCATCTATCCATCCCTTTGTCCATCTACCCTCCCCTTCACTCACTCATCCATGCTTACATCCACCCTTTCACTCATCCGTCCATCCATTCACCCTTTCACTTATCAATTCATCAGTACATCCATCATTTCACTCATCCATCCACCCATTCACTTGCCTATCATCCACCTTTTCACTCATCCATCCATCCTTTCACTCATCCATCCACCCTTTTACCCATCCATCTACCTTTCCACACATACATCCATCTTTTTACCTTTTCTCTCATCCATCCTTCCACTCATCCATCCATCCTTTCTCTCATTATCCATCTATTCACCCTTTCATTCTTTCATTCACCCTTTCACTAATCCATCCAGCCATCCACCCATCCCTTCACTTACTCACTCACCCACCTTTTCATATTAATTATGAGCTGAGCCTTTGTCTGCAGAGTTGCAGACAGAAGAGGCCCATCAAGAATATCACCCTTGCTGTAGTTCCTAAAGCAAGGGGTGGCGTGGGGGTAGGGTTCACTATGCCCCTGCACATAGGCAATCTGAGAAAGTGGAAGTCATGAGTCATGCATGACGCACAGTGCCAGGCTTGAGGTGCCTGTGAAATGGTGTTGTTTCCAGGGCTTTAAGTGGGATGAAAAAACTGGGGGGTTCTCTCCAAAGGGGGTGTTTGATGTAATTAAGGGCATGGCTTAAAACACCTACGCTTAAAATCTGTGCTTAGCATAGTGTGCCGCCGGACTGGTATTTTGCCTCTTCTGTCATTACATCCAGATATATACCACAACAGGTAACGTTACACCTGCAACAAGCCAGAACTATTGGCTTTGTCAATGGTTGTTAGTTGCATAAAATAAAAAAGTAGCAATCATGGCTTCCTTGAATATAATATTGAAAATGCATCAGTTCTAAAATGATGAGACTGAAAGAACTCTAGCCCCTACTTTTTAACTTCGTTCACCAGCTTCTTTTCTTGAACTGGATTCTCAAGTAGCACCATTGGCGTTTTTTGCACATTTCTTCTGTCTGACAGAATGCCCTGCCCTAGATGGAGGCTGGGGGAGGCCAACCACATGCTTTGCAGCCCAGACTGGCCCATTGTCATTCTGTATGTGGCAATCAGCTGCATACAGAATGACAATGGGCGGGTGGGGCTGCTCTTGTGTTCCGAGGAGAAGTGCAAGTCAGCCCCATCAGGGAGTTGAGGCTTCATGCAGGGAACAGTGCTGTTCCCTGCAATGCCCAAAATTACAGACAAAAGGCGTCCGTAAAAAGGATCCTCACGGACAACGGATGTGATGTCCAAACTACGGACGGTCCATGAAATTTAGGGACGGTTGGTCACCCTACACAGAGCTCGACTGTCCTCAGGGGTGAATAAATATATCTTCAGCCGTCGGCAGCGCAACAGCTACGAAGCCACGATCAGCAAATTCGATTGGTTGATTCAGGTATCAATCATGAGAAATCTGCCTCAACCATCACCTGTGTCTCAAGAGGGTGGGCTCCGTGGAGAGACCCGCTAAAGTCTGCTGCACTTATCTGTTAGTTACAGGAACTTACACATGGGCTGGTTCACTAACTTTACATCGTCCTACGGGGCGCGAAGTGGGACACCTGATGCCGTACTAAAGACCTGGATGATACCCCCACCCAAACTTCTGACACTGCTCCCCACATTTATTAGGCAGGGCTAAACTGGCATTCATATCTGGGGACATCCTGGGCACAAGTCCTAAAAAAAGAAGTGGGGGGACTGACTAAGTCAGGCAGTATGCAAGTGACATCATGACACGTTATCAAAGCACGACGTCACGACGCGTGACATTCCACATGGCATCACAGGAAGTGACCTCACTGGAAGTGATGCTCTGATATGTGTATGTTATTACAGATGCCAACTGAAAATGCAAGAAAATATGTTTTTAAAAAAAGTTGTCTCCTGCAAAGCATATCATGTACCATGCAGATCACAGATTTTTATTTTATGTAGATAGGTAAGTGGATTACTGCTATGAACACAGAGATCCTTTTGTTACTTGCAGTTAATAAATTGTAATCCTTCTAGTAGACCGCAGTGAGCTATGAAGGGTATTTGACTCCTACAACTTGTAACCCTGACTGTCTCATGTAACACATCTTGTACATTAATTTACACACTTACATGATTTATTTGGAATGCATAATGTGTATGTTATGTAAAGCGCTCTAACACTCTGCATTGGGATGAGAAGCGCTATTAAAGAAACAAAATAGTGCTATTTAAATTGTTAGTTGTGTAAATACTGAGACAGACCAACCCATCTGACATTCTTACAGTGCATGCACTTAGATACAACAAAGTGAAAAACCTGCATCTCTTAAGTACCTGTGAAGAGATAACAAGCTGTGTGCTTATGTTTCCTCCCAGGTGCATTTGCATTTGTGAGGTTCCAGGCCACCTCCAGTCCAATACTCGATCAAAAGGAGGCCTGATGGCCCCTTAACTTCTGTCTTTATCATTGCCCAGCTGGAGGTGAAAAAAAGCCTCCTCGCTGCCTGCACGTTGCTGCTGGGAATCGAAAGCAGACAACGTGCTGGAGCTGATGAACATGTCCCGGTGTCTCAAAATTGCACTGGGACAAGTTCAACATATTTCTGTGGGGCCCATCTTCTTAGGGGGGACGGCGTCCACCCTGTGAAAATAATGGGTGGACGCCATGTACCCGCGTGTACCCCCGACTCGTGCCCTGGGGACATCCTAGTGGTAGTTATGAGTAGGCGTGGATTAGTTGGGAGTTAGTTCAGTTTAGAGGCTCCGTGGGCGCAGATCTAATGGTAGTCAATGTTTCTCAAACAACGACCAATGCTTGGCCTCATATGGCCACTGGTCTCTTTACTGAAGAGACGGGGGCTTCAGAAATAGCCCACTCACGCCACCATTCCTCCGTTTAAAGAGCACCTTTACTCCAACAATTATTGTTATGTTGGGAATGGGATGTGCTGTCCACCTCGAGTGTGGCCGGTTGATGCTCATGGATACACCGTGGAGTGGGCCTTGCTGCCCCCATCTGTGGCCCCTCTGTTCTGTGCAGGGACATCTTAAGGATTTGGGGGCCCCACCCCGGAATAGCTTTGAAGTTATGATCCAGCTTCAGCTCTTTCATGCTGTCTTTGGCCAGGACAATGACAGTGCAGAGACACACGGGTCCAAATTCAAAATGTGTTTACATCTAATATTCAGGGATAGTGACAAGTGTGTTGTCAATAATATTGTAACACAACAGCAGCTCACTAGCATTACTGCAAATCATCTCTGGGACACTCTCCCATCTCTCATATGTGAGGTCCTGTTTTGCTCTACAAGAGACTTTTGTGGACGTTGCATGAAACAAACACACTGCAAAATGTCTGTAACAGACCCTCACATATCACCCACATTAAAAAGTAAATCAAAGGTGAACAGTATTTAAAACCATCTTTTAAGGATTTTTAAGGTCATCAGGGCAAGACTCTCTGCAGATCAGAGCTGGCCCTATCAGGGGCCACTGAAAGGCCGGGGCCCTGGGCCAGAGCCCACTTTGCCCATGCCTTAAAACGTCTCTGGTTCTGTGCTGCTCCTGGTGGTTCCTGCTCTGCCGCTCTACACTTGGCGCTATGCGCACGTCAGCACCATGGGAGGAGCCTGGCTCGCGATCTCCTGTGCGCGGAGGGCCGCTGTAAAGTCTGCCCCCCCCGCCCTCATATTATATTTCTTGCTCTTTGAGCCACACTCTGCAGGTCTCTAGGCCCCATCGCTCCCGCATTGCCCTTGTTCCTGCCTGTCTCCCTGCCCACCTCTCACCTGCCAGGTGCGTCATTTCGCTGTGCTTTTGCATATGACTGTGGGGGTGAACCTACAACCCCCCCTGCACACATACCTGATACATTTTAGGGCAAGAGTACAGACAACGCGAAGATCCCTGGGCCCCGTCTGTTGTGCAGGAGGACGGAGGCCACAGCTCCAACACGCTTGGGAAACACTCGCTTCTTTTACCAGGTGTCACCCTGAGTGACCCCACTAGTGCCACGGCTTGCCTGTCTCGTGGTATAACTACTGTGGCGATACCAACGCGACGTTACCCGGTGCTAGGGTCGCTCTCCTCATCGTTGGGTGACACAGGCCTGCTGTCCTCACTATCTTGGCTTCAGTACCTGCTCTGGAGTCGTTTGTCATAGATGGCCCTCCACCAGCCCCGGCAGCAAGATGGAAGGACTGGGTTAAGAGACTGGAGACTTATTTTGCAGCCATGGCACCAGACATTGATAGACCATGTCCTATGCTGTTACACCTGGGGGGGGGGGCATCCATAAACTGGGGAAGTCTGTCGCAGAAACTGGTACAATTTTCACATACACAATGCTGAGACAGGCTTTGACTGTGCACTTCGAGCCCATCGCAGACCCCAAATATGAGAGGTTCCTGCTGCACCAAGCTCGTCAGCTGCTTGAAGAGTCAGTGAGTACCTTCCATGCTCGCCTTAAAGACTTAGAGAGCACCTGCACACTGCCAGATGCTGATGATGAAATTCGTGCTCAATTCATTCAAGTTTCTTCCTCCCTCAAGATAAGAGAAAACATCCTTCAGGTCCCAAGGATGCCGATGGCCGACATGCTGACGATGGGTCGGTCCAAAGACCTATCCAAAGTGCGAGCGGCGCATATGGAAGTGGCCCTGCAATGTCAGGTGAAGACTGAACCTGGGAATATAGTGTCTGCAGTGAGTACTGAAAGAAAGAAAACACGCCCCAAACCTAACCCAGCTCCTAAGACATGTTACCGGTGCAGAGGATCCTACCCGCACCAGGAATCCTGCCCTGCCTCGGGGAAAAGGTGCTTGGTCTATAACAAACCAAATCATTTGCCAAAGTCTGTAGATCATCCACACCCCAGAAACTCAAAGCAGTAAATGCCGTGCAGACTCCTACAATGCGGATGACGCAGAGGGGGCTGTGCACGTCATTCATTCCCTGCAACCCGGTGGATATCCACGAAGACGCATTCCTAAATGCAGCATCCTCCTGGCAGGTCATCAGCTGCCAGTTTTAATCAATACAGGGGCTTCCATCAATATTCTAGAACAGGATTTCCTGAAGACACTCCCTCTACAGCCGATTCTACACCCCACCTCCACCCACGTTTTTGCATATGGATCATCATTGCCGCTTCCTCTAGCAGGAGTATTCACGACAGAGATCAAGCATGAGTCTCACTCGACTCGTGCCAAGGTGTACGTGGCTAAAGGTGGCTCTGCCATGTTATTAAGCTGCAGGACCATGGAACGTCTTCAGTTAGTCATTTTCGTGTTCAACGTCAATGTGAGAAGCATGGACAACTTGGTGGATGAGTTTGCATCTCTGTTCAAAAGTATCGATTGCCTCAAGGACCATCTCATCCACCTGCACATTCATGACTCCATCCAGCCTGTCACCGTGAAGCATCAGAGGGTGGTGTTTCACCTGCACCCCAAGGTGGAAACTCAGCAGAGGAAGCTAGAACAAGCTGACATTATCAAGAAGGTTGATGGCCCCATGCCCTGAGTGTACCCGATCATAGTGGCATGGAAGCCCAAGCAGCCAGGCGAGGTCAGAATCTGTGTTGACATGCACCTACCTAATCTAGCCATCCGACGTAAGCACCATCTGATACCCACAGTATATGATATTGTGGCTGAGTCAGTGGCTCGAGGTGGTTTTCCAAGATGGATCTCCATGCAGGATATCATCAGTTAAGGCTTGTCCCGGAATCAAGAGCAATCACCACCTTCTCCACCCATATTGGTTTGCAGAGGTATAAACTGCTCAGTTTTGGAATATCAAGTGTGGCAGAAGTCTTGCAGGACACTATTCAAGGAGTGTTGGCTGACCTTGTGGGTTTTAACAATGTCTGTGATGACATTCTAGTACACGCCCCCACACTGGGAGAGCACCTCGACTGCCTGAGAGTGACATTTCAATGGCTAAGGGACAATGGTCTTACACTCTACAAGGAGAAATGTGCATTCCTTAAAAAAAAATAGCATCCTTTGGATACCGTTTCTCTGAAGAGGGAGTCATGCCAGATTGTGAAAAGTCCACAACATCCAATCTGCAATGGCACCCACAAGTGTCACAGGAGTGCACAGTTTTTTAGGGATGGTCACAAACTGTGGGCGTTTCATCCAGAACCTATCCGCCCTCACTGCACCACTTAGAGAAATGACTAAAGCCATTGCCACATGGAGCTGGAGACCCGCCCAAGAAGAGTATTTAATAGCAACCAAGAGAGCCTTGTTGGCAGACACTTTGTTGGCTATTTTGACCCCTGTTGCATATCAGAACTATCTGTAGATGCCAGCCCCACTGGCTTAGGGGCTGTGTTATCACAGAAACAAACAAATGGTGAGTGGGCCCTAGTAGTGTATGCCACTTGTGCCTAACAGAGACCAAACAATGGGGGATATTAGCAACAACTTGCGATAATTATCGCAAACCGCGCTTAGCGCGTTTTTTTTTATCGCCGCCTATCGCTAGATATTATCGCGGAGATAACACGCTATTAGCAACGTTTATCTCCAATGCGATAAAATATCCAGCGATCGCGGCGAAATGCGTGAATATCGCTGGAAATCCAGCGATATTCATGCATTAACGCTATGGGGGACTTAGCCTGACAATCCACCTCCCATTCAACAAACAGGTAAGTCGTGTTTTTAGCAGGTGTTAAATTCTAGCGATATTCGCGCTTAGCGCGAATTTTTTATCGCTTCGCCTGCGTTGCTAATAGGGGAAGTGGTGTTAGCGACTGTTTTCAGTCGCTTTTAGTTGGGAACGCCTAACTTGCATGTCATTAGCGATAATTATCGCTGGCATGCAAGGCGATGGGAAAACGGGCCGCTATCGCCAGAAAGCTGTCGCTAACGCCTGTTAGCGACAGCTTGCTGATAGGGTGATAAAAAAAATCGCCGCTTTGGCGGCAAAAAGTGCCGCTAAAGCGGCGATAATGCCCTTGCTAATATGCCCCAATGTTACTCCCAGATCAAAAAAGAAGCAATTTAGGTGCACTGGGGCTGCCGCCCTTTCCACATGTACCTCTACAGGCAACCCTTTACAGTTCATATTGACCACAAGCCGTTAGTCCCTCTCTACACTGGGTCATTTTCCAAGCCGCCTCCACTGATTGAGAAATGGATTCTTCAACTGCAGGTTTACCATTTTTCTGTGATGTGTTGACCCAGTGCACAAAATCCTGCTGACTATCTGCAAAGACATGCCCGGCCGGCCACTGTGGAGGAGGAGTCAGATGCCGAAGAAGTGGAGGAATATGTTCGGCTGGTAGTGCAACGGTCCCGCCCCCTGCCAATCAAGCTGGCGGAAATTGTTCAGGCAACCGCCAGGGATGAATGCCTCCAGTTGGCCATTTATGCAGTTGCATCCGGAAACTGGAACTCTAAAAGGCCTCTCATCGTAAGGAATAGGCAAAGCTGAAACTGACTTGATTACAAAATGTTCAACTCGAGCCAGCTGCATCTCCCGAAGGGTGCTTAATGAGAGCCTGGTGATCCTGAGTACGATGCAGCAGCAGGTGGTTGACCTCACTCACACTGCTCATCAAGGAATTGTTAGAACCAAATCCCGACTTAGGTGCAAAGTGTGGTTCCCTAGTCTGGGGGACCTAGTGAAACAGATGTAGGAGAGTAGGATCTGCTTCTTATAGTTCCCCCCACTTTTTGCTGATGTTTCACTGTTTTCGACTTAGACTGGCTGGGATCCTGCTATCCAGGACTCCAGTCAAGCTGCTTTCTCCTCTAAATTGATTGCATGTACTTTAGGTACACTCCAGATTGGATACTCTGGTATCCTTATCAGTCCCTAGTATATGGTACACCATGTACCCAGGGTATAGGTACCTCAGAGGCCTCCCTGGGGCTGCAGCATGTTTTATGCCACCCCTGAGAGACCATTCAAACTGACACCACAGGTCTGCTACTGCAACCTGTGTAAGGTGGTGCATGCACCCCTTACTTAGATATAGGTTATCTTTATCTATTCTAAATCACTGCACATATAAACCTACCAGTCACCCCTATGGCAGGCCTTATCAATCCTGAAGGCAGGGTGCTGGGTTTTGTGTGAGAGGGTGCCCCTGCATGAGCAGAGCCCCTCTGCATCCTTCGGAATCTATTCCCCGGGGTTGTCTGTGATGGAGCCAAACCATATATACTTAAGTGCATTATAACCTCGCGGTAAATGCTAACTTTAAAACGGCTGCTTAGAAACATGTCGTGTTTGGTGTCAAACACCTTGAAATCATACCTCCATACCAGTAACTGCCCTCAAAAGGATCAAAAAAGGTCACCCGGACAGGGATAAAGTCAAGCAGCCCACTTTTACACTTACTTCCAGAAGTGTTTCTTGATGCAGGAAAGTGGTCCGCAGTGGTCCACAGCACCAGCCAAGAGGTTAGAAGCTCTGGTTTGACTCTTGGTCTGGGACTACAACTCCCACAATGCATCTGGTAAATCCAAGTAAAATCCAGGTGAAGCTTGTCAGCTGGGCTCTTCTTGTAGAAGTTGATGCAGGTGGCTCTTGGTAGCTCCTTTCTACCTGTTGCTTACAGGGTGTCCACTCCTGAATCCTTTAAAGCAAGACAAAGTCCTATTTTTGTGAAGCCCAGAGTGTGCAGCAGGTGCAGTCCTTCTTGGTGCATACCAGGGGTTCAGCAAGGCAGTCCTTCTTCTTCTAGATGCATTAAGGCAGGAATCTGAGTTGCTGGGCAGCTGTTGCATATTTATCCAGGTTTCTGGGCTGGCAAGCAGGGGAGGCACCCCTGACCAATGGGGTACAGTGTGCTACCATCTGAGATGACCACTTCCTGGGATGTGTGGCATATTTTGTCCTAGAAAGCACTGTTTCACAAAAATCCAAAATGCAGAAAATCTCTCCTGGAGGTTCAGGTCTGGCTAAGCCACACACAGGTGTGGCTAACTTTCCCCTACACTCCCCTTCCAGCCCCTTCCTATTTCCATTACAGGGGCTCCCATTTGGCAGGGGGTGCAGGAAGTGGGGGTGGGCCTGGTTCCTGTCCTATGTGTCTTTCTCCCTTCGAAGACCATTTTGGATACACAACCCCCTTCCTGTACTGGCATCTGCTGCTGCAGATTTCCTCCCACCAGATGTCTCCTTTGTCTCAGGCCAGGCCACTTCACACCTCATTAAAGCAGCTCGGCTCAGCCTGATCAGGAGAGGCTACTACAGGGCTGATTTTAGGTAACTTTAGGAAAGCAGTTTTAAAACTGCTTTCCTGTAATAGTTTTGATCAATCTAACCTTGGCAAATTGTTGTATTTATTGTAACTATTAATTTGACACCTTGAATGATATCTTTAGCTCACTCCTATAAAAAGAAAGACTTATTATTATTAAATAAAGCCTTTAGCCTATGGAGCTAATGCACCAGAATGGGGCAAAACACATTTTGCAGCTTTCCCCTCACCAGGACTTATAAAACCTATTTTATAATGTCCTTGCTTATTATTACACTGCACCCTACCATTGGAACACCTAGGATAGATTTTAAGGGTGACATATATGTAAACATAAGGTCATTTAAGACTTTGAAAGTACTTTTAATTCCAATGTCGAATTTGGACATAGTTGTATTTTAAAGCAGCCCTCAAGGTAGGGCTGGCTTTCAAAATGACAGCAGGCCGCACAGCAGTGCACACTTAAGTGCATTAAAACTACTGGGCCACTAAACCTACATGCCCTACCATATACTAGCGAGGCTGTCAGAGCCAATTGTAATTATACCTAATTACTATATACCTTTTAAATAGAGCACAGGCTCTGGGCCTGGTTAGCAAAGCCCAGGGTAGTCAGAATCAGAAAACACCAGTATCAGTTAAAACTGGGGGTGGGCAAAAAGTGAGGGGACATCTGCAAAAAGCCCCCCCGCTCCTAGCCAACATGCCCAGGAGACTCAGCCCAACCCTGGGAGAGTTTACCTGGCTTGTCAGGCAAGGAAGACAGTGAAGAAAACTGGCTGTACTATTGCAGGGCCTACTCTGCCTTACATCCTTATGTTAAGGTCACTCCCTCTGGGCAGTTGGCCCATCCCAACAGTAACAGGACCTATTTTAAATTGAAACTTCACTCCAGGGGTGTCTTTCTCCTCCCCCTCTATTATTTTGGGTAGTGAGATGCCCACCTCTTCTATACCTAACTTTAATAGGGCAACACCTAGCTTACCCACAGAGGTCACCCAACAATTGAGCAACCCCACCATGAACAATGGGGTAAGGGGGCCTAGATTGCTTTTGGCCATGGGGTGTGCCTTCCATGCCAAGTGCAGTGCTGCAATGAAGGCCGGCACCCAGCAGAGGCCACTGACAGCTGTCAATATCCAGAACCGCACCCTAAGCTCTCCACTGATGGGTGTTTGAGCTGCTTTAGGGGCAACTGTGGGTTCCTGGAACCTCTCTCGCTGTTTAGAGTTGGGGTGCTACTACATCCTGTGGCGGACACCCTTCTTCCACTCTCCCTTCTGTCAGTGCCGGGGTGACACCCTGCTGCTGAGCAGCTGCCTGACTGTTCAGGACTTTTTTGTGGTCATGTGAAGCCTCACCAGTGCCAAATCTGGGCTTCCGCCTTACTGGAACAGAAACCCCCTGGCTGACTGGACCTCTCTGTAAGAGTGGCTTACATTTTCTCTTCTTCTTCCCTTTCTTTTGGGACCCTGTCTCTTAACTGTAGGTACTGGCTCCCCATGAACTTTGGGTTGGGGGCTCTCTGGGCGTCCACCCCATCTGGGATCAGATCAACATCTGGGAGGTCACGGCCCAGGATACAATCTAAGGGGAGGTCTGCACTGACTACCACCTTACAGCAGCCAAGGGTACACTTCCTTTCCAGGGGCACTATGGCTACAGTTTTGGTTGTGATCTCCCCAGGGACTGCCCTCACTCTCTTGGTTTCTCCTGGCACATACATATCTAGGGACACCACCCGGTAACTCACTCTAGTGTGACTGGCACATGTGTCTCTCAGGCCAATGACAGGGATCTCATTCACCTGAACTGAGTGAAAGTGCCAACTCCCTCCCTCAGGGATCACCAGCTTACCATCTGGACCTGTTGCCCAGCATATTGCTATGATGACCTCCTCATCTGAGGAGTCCTCCTCTATGGCTGCACTGGACAGCCCAGTGATAGCCTCCTTCTTCGGACAGGCTGTGTCACCTCTGAAGTGACCTGTCTGCTGACAGTCAAAGAAGGCCTTGTTCTCCAAGATCTTTTTTAACCCCGGGTCCTCCTGTCTCTGCTTGTCAGAGGTGAGGTGGGATTTGCTATTCTCCCTTTAAGGGTTCTGGGGTACTGAGGGAGTCTCTTTGGTGGGCTTTCCACATCACTCCATAGGTTTTTATAGGCCTAGCTCCCCCTCCTTAGTGTCTCCCCCCGGGTCTTCTTAGGTACTCTTGTGCGCACCCACCTATCAGCTGTCTCCCCCCAGTTTTCTGGAACTAGACAACTTAGAATCAACCATATACAAGTGCTCCTTCATGAACAAATTATAGAGCCCCTCATAGGTACTTACCTTCTTACCCTGTATCCATCACTGTGTCCCTGAACTTCATCTTGTACTTTTCTGAGGTGAGACCAAACTTTCTGACCAGACATTTCTTCATGTGTGGGTAAAATCCTGGCACTTCTCCCTCTAGGGTCAGGAGCATATCCCTCCCAGCTACAGGGATCAGTTACCACAGAAGTGAACCCCAATACGGAGGGCTAACCCGTCTCATCCTAAGGGCCCTCTCAAATTCTGTCAGCCACTTATCTATGTCACCCCCCTCTTGCTACTTAGGGACAACCTCCTTGGGCAGCCTTGTGTCAAACCCACCCCCCTTGACATCTCAAACTCTTCTTCTCTGCCACCATCTCTCTTCTCTTCCTCTTTTGCCCACTGCTTCTAGGCCAGGGCCAACTTCTTCTCCTCCACAGCAATGTAGGCTAACTGGGCCTCAAGCTCTCTAACTATGATGTTCAGTTCCGCTTCCTCTTGGGTGGATCCCACAGATCCTCCTCTCCCACTAGCTGAAGGACAGGCCTTGGCTACTGAAGTGGTGGACAGGCGGTCATCGTCCTCCTCTTGGAGGTTGGAGGGGCCATTCACCCCTTTCCCTTCTATCTCTGGGCCTTCCTTTGTTTCTGCTAGTACTGCCCAGACCTCAAGGGAGTGCACCAGCTCTGCCTTCCTTGTGTTGGTAGACGCTGGTACTCACCTCTTTCTGCACATTACCCTAAGCTCAGCTACAGTGAGTGTGGGTAGGCTAGCCAGATCTAGCTCCATGGTATCCCTAGGGTGGGAGGCAGGATCATTAAAATTAGTTTCCCTGATCCTCCTATTTCCCTGTTTTAATTCACATGGTCTACTAGAACCCACATCACTGCACGTCTACACTTTAGGGCCCCTTACACACACCGCACCAAACGGCAAGGAATAAAAGATCTCCGCCAAAGAGCCCCCACTGAGGGTGCCCGTCGGGTATTGCAGCGCCGACCTGACGAGGAGCATGCCCGATGATGAAGCATGACACCCAGCGGGCTGGGTGTGTGAGGGCCCTCATTCCAAAAGGAAGGATTCCCCATCCTCCCTCTCGTTAGCCACTATTGGATCTCACCCCATGTTTGTTCACCCCCCTTAGGAACTGCATACTCCTTTTGTTTGTTACATCCCTAGGTTTGAGTCACACACAAACTTTGGCACCAATTAATCAGAACAATTTAGAAACATCAAAAATGAAGAAATTAAAAATTATTCCAAATTTGGAAAAAATGAAAAACAATTTAGCTCTATGTCAATTTAGAGGATTTTTTAAAGATCTTCCCTAAATGATGTATGGTGTATTAAACACAAGTACTGGATCCGACCACTGTGCACCAAATGTTGGAAAGTGGTTTATTAGTAGGTGTGGGCAGGTACCTACTGCTAGTAACGAGGCCACAATCACAAAAGAGGTCCAGTCTAGTTCTCAATAAATTAATACTTGCTTAACTCCATTGTAGCTTGTTTCACAAGCATTAAGGCTCAACTTAGGAGACAGGTGTGTCAAGCTTTTAAACACACCAATACAGTATTTAAGTAAGACACAACACACAATAAAAATCCAACACCATTTTATAAACATTGGAAATATTTTTATGATTAAAATGACACCAAAATGGCAAAAATCCAATGTAGGGAACAAGAGATATGAACTTTTAAAGAACAAACACTTTCTACTGCTTAAAAGCCAAAAGTGCCAACTTGGGACATCTGGTCGCGCATCACCAGGACAAAGTCAAAGTTTCAGGCTGACAATGATGGAGCACAGGTTGAATACAATGAGCGGTAGAGCCCGGTCAAGTTTTTACCATCTGACTTAGTCACTTTTTTAGAGCTTTTTCTCTCGAGGTCGAGTAGGCCGCTTCGGAAGGCTGAGTTTGGGTTCAATGAATGTGGCGTGCTTCAGGGGGGTTCCTCGGTCAATTGCTGGAAGTCTCGTTGACGACAAAAAGCTCTGGAGCTTCAGCAGGGCAAACCTGAATTTCAGGCCAGTTGCAGGTGTGAACTGAACCAACAGGCACTTCATAATCCTATATTCCCTTCTCATATTTTTTGCATTTGTGCCGGTACATGGGCCTTATGCTTTTTTTTTATCCTTTTCTCGATAGATGTCCCAACATCAGTCAGTCCTGATGAGACCCTACACCAATTAGAGGGTCGAAACGTCGTCGACACAGAGGAAGCGAACCATTACTCAGTGCGTATCACTGTATATAGCTGCTGTTCACACTGAATATAATTGATAATGGTCGACTTGTACAAAATTGTGGAAACCTTGTAAATAATTATCACACTTTCACTTATGTTTTAGGTTCCTTTGTTCACTTGGGACACTATGCACAACAAATGTTTTTCAATGAATCTGTAACATTTTATAGATCCCCCCCTTTTTTCCCCTGTTTAAAACTTATAAATTGTGTTATACTGAACCATAGGTCTATGCGGTTTCTTCCCCCTCTGACCTTAGTTAAACCCTCTTTATTGCGATTGTGCATATTATTACAAATATTGACTGTATTATTCCACAGGACCACTGTTTTCCTTCTAAGGGTGTTAAGCAGGACGACAACCTGCAGTATAAAAGGGAGCCCAGCCCAGAGCCACATCTGAAGACCAACACATGTCATGGAGCTACTGATCATGCAGCTTGGAGACCCAAGAGGGCCACAACACCCATCGCCACCTCCCCCAGGCCCCCCCCCCGATCACCCTTCCAGACTACCACAGAGGCAGCTCAGAACAAGACAGCGGACCTTCCGAAAACGCACCAGCCTCAGAGACTTAACGCCAGAGGATGTCATTGCCCACTACAGGCTCAAATAGACAACCATCCTCCGCATCCTGACCCACATTGCCCACAGGCTGGCGGTACACAACGGACAACCAACATCCCTCCGCAGACAAAGCCGCTGGCTGTGCTGCACTTGTTGGCCTCTGGTACCTTCCAACCAACAACTGCCAGAGTCGGAGGAGTCTCACAGCCAGCCCTATCAAAGTTCCTCACACCTGTCTTGGATGCCATCATCAGCTTGGTACCCCAGCAACTTTACTTCCCCCACACTGCGCAGGAACAGCTGGAGCCCAAGCAAGGCTTCTATGCCATAGCTGGCTTCCCGCACGTGTTGGGGGCAATTGGCTGCACACATGTCCTACTTGTGCCCCCTGCCGACACTGCACACAATTACCGCAACAGAAAGCACATGCATTCCATCAATGTGCAGGCAATAGTGGACCACCGGGTATTCTTCACCAACGTCGTCGCCAACTACCCAGGCAGTGTGCATGATTCCTACATCTTACGACAGTCCATCATCAACCAGCGCTTCGAGGATGGCACCTATGGAAATGCACTGCTCATTGGTAAGTACCAAATGAACACACCACACACCTCATCTCCACAATCATGCAACTCACAACTGTGGGACTGCCCATGTTACAAACTCACATACAACATGTCAAACAACATGCCCACCTACCAGACACGAAAACACAAGTAACTGTGGTAACTGTGGCCAGCCATGTAGACAAACCATCCACGTCATGGCACCTCTGCCACACAATTTCAGAATGTAGGGGAGAGGTGGGAACCAAGTCTGTGCGAAGGAGGCAAGTGACCCACGAATAAGAATGTACACAATGCCAAGTGTGGCGGTGATGTGCTGGACAGACTTCAGTATGCAGAGCACAGACATGTCCATGTGGACAGATACTGCTGGTGTTTGTAGTGTTGTGGGCAGTGGATGCAACCATGTTACCTCAGGCAGTGGGGAAGACCTTGGACATGTAGCTATGTCCCCCCCCTGTAAGCGTAAGCAGAGTGGGCTGTGCCAGCGTATGCCAGTCCAGCGTAGGAGTGGGAATAAATAGCCTGGGTCTCTGGGCGTGGTTCACTTCCGGGATGGCCACCAAAGTAACTACTGCGTGTGTCTCTGTGTCCGGCATATCCTGGCCATAGGCCTACACACACGTGGCCGACCACCTTCAACGGCCAATATCACAGTGTCTTTTGTCAGGCTTGTGGACATGCGCAGACAGCCATGACAATGGTATGTCTTAGGAGTGCAAGTGATGCAACCGCGCAGCGCACACAAGTAAATAGTCTCGGGGGGAGTGAGGTGCAGCTGTGATGCAACATAATACACATTGATGCCGCTCATTTGCCACAAGCAATACATGTCAAACATGAATCCCAAAGTCGCACACATCACACACCACTAAACTAATAAGCCTGCCAACACACAATGCATAACCACCGATTGACTCATATCTCTCTCCCCTGTCACAGGTGATCAAGGATATGCACTCTGCCCGTGGATGATGACACCCCTCCGAGACACGAACACCCAGGCTCAGAGGCAGTACAATGTGGCCCACAAACGCACCAGGGGCATTGTGGAGCGCTCATTTGGCGTGTTAAAGTCACGTTTCAGGTGCCTGGACATCACAGGTGGAAGACTCCTGTACAGCCTGCAAATAGTGTGCAAGATGATCATTGCATGTTGTGTGTTGCACAACATGTGTGTACGCACCAATGCCCCATGGATCCAAGTGCCAGATGCACTGGACGATGATGATGAAGTGAGGTAGGTGGACCACACCCCAGTGCAGCTGGAGCAGGAATCGCCCGAAGGAACACAATCATTAACAATTTCTTCACATGAGTACGTCACATTGTGACTGTCCTTAGCAATCATGGGACATGACAAAATGACCACAGGCACAGCATGTGCAAATAAATTAATTCCAACACACATTCCCTGTGTGCATTTCACTCCTCTGCATAAGCACATCACTCTGACAAGTGTAAGTGCAACATTTAGTGCTAACAATCTCACAAATGGCAATTAGATGGTGTGTGTGACCTCTGTACAGAGAGGCTGTTTAGGGTGTCACGTATTCAAAATGCCATTTCAGGGTGTCAAAGATAGTACATAATCCAACTCAGCAGCGTATCATGTGTCCAAATTCATGACATAAAGGCTGTCATTTGTGACCAAGAAAAGACAACAGGGCGTCTTTTGGGGTCAAATATGTACCACCATGATGCAGAGAGTTGCACCCTGTGACTCAAGTCCCACAACATTAGCAACATGGACGTGAGCGGGAATCACTGCCCCTACATTCATCCATACTTTCATTGTTGATTGATCATAGGCATGACACATCTGTGTGAATATGAATGTTTAATGCACATTCAGTGGAGTGTTGAAGCTGGACCAGTACAGGGCCATGCAAACCCCACTTTACATTGTTGCCCCGTGGAGGGCCAGCCAGGGTCCTTTGGGGATTGACAAGTTCATCGGTAGAGGAAGAGTTCTGTCCGCAGTCTGATAGCTGTATCATTGGTGACCAAACCAAATTTGGCAGTCCATGTCGAGGTCCAAGGTGAGTGTCGCAGAGTGTATCGGGGGACAGTGGAAGGTGATGATGCAGAGGACAGAACCCAAGCAGAAACAGGCCATATGGCAGAGATGAATGCTACCGCTTCCTTCTTACCACTAAGGCAGAATCATCCGCATGTTCGTCCTCTGATGTCTCATGTGCCTCACATGTGGGTGGTGGTGTTCTGTCTCCACCACTGTGTGCCACTGACACCTCAGGGGCCTGAGGTGGATTGTCTGCCGCACTGTGTGGCACTGACACTTCAGGGGGTGGAGATGTGGATGGAGTAGTAGCAGCAGCATTCATCTGCGCCAGGCCTTGTGGTGGCAATGCCATGATGAGGGTCTGCAGGGCATGGAAGGTCACAGCTACATCTCGCTGGTGTGCAGCCGTGGCAGCCATTCTTACCGCCTGCATCCTCTCCATGTTCTCCACGATCCTCCGCATGTGTCCCAACTCCGGCTGACATCGCTGGAGCCACTCTGACTAGACAGTTGTTCTTGTCTGGTTGTCCTCTGTACTTGCTCCAGCTACCTCCATGGTGCTTCGCAGTCGTTTGTGTTTTGTTTGTGGTTTTTATTCTGCTTTTATAGTGATTTTTCCCACCTGACTTGTGGGACTTGCAGGCCTGGTGCTGCTTTTCGCTGAATTTTTTATCGCAGTTGGGCCCATCGCCACTTTTTTGACGTTCGGCTTTAGATTTTTATCGCCGTCCCGGTAATTTTATCGCGGACATTTGACGCGTTATCGGGCTAGTGCACAACCTTTGCACCGTGGTGCAGATGTGTGTGTGTTTTCTGTCAAGCATAGGATGTGCACTGGAAGCATACCCTTTCAGTACAAAGTATGCTGCCTAGACAGATTTTTAAACATCCAGCTCATTATATATGTGCTGTACAGTCCAGCACAAATGCAATGCGTGGAGCGTTTGCAGAAATGAAAGCATTGCTCCCTGTTAGCCCCTGCTTCAAGAAGGAGTAATGTATTTATTTATTTTTAATGCAAAGCCCAGTCTTGGTGACTTTAGTAGATCAAGCTTTGCATCAAAAAATGGAAAAAAAGCTATAATTGCTTGCGCTAATCCACCGAAGGAATGTTCCCTTGACACAAAGCGCTACTTGGGATGAGTACAGGGCACCTTCCCACAAGTGTTTGCGCTGCTTTGCACCGTTAAGTGGGATGTTTAAGCAACACAGATCATTAGTAAATGCGGCTCTGTTAACCACGCTCAGATGTGAGATTATGAGAAGCGATATTATGGTAGGAGTTTCTACAGTCCACTCACTTTACTAGGAAGTTGGGGTCCACTCGATAAAGATGAAGGATTAAACGTGACAAAGAGAGTGAGAACTGTGTGAACTTTCAGATGTAAAAGAGTCCCTCATGCTTTTCAATGGAAGCGCTTCCTGGAAGGTGGAATGATACAGGAACCAGCCTACAGTGTGAGGAGAAAGAAATACACTACTGTGGGTCCACTCTGTGTATACTTTCAACAATTGTTAACATTAGGTCCACAACAGAGCTTTAAATGGGCCGGTACAGCCAGCAAACTGTAAAGCAGCAAACAGACACCAGGAGAAACGTGTCGCCTTCATCTGTTGTTTGCTTTATTCATAAAAGAATAAAGCCAGAGGCAGCATCTTCTTTTCTGAACATTTGCGTCATGTCCTATTTCTCTGTGTTTTTCTGAGTGCTCTGTGGCTGACGCCCTGCTAGACGACTTCCTGTGACTCGGGGGGGGGGGGTGGGGGGGGGGCCCTGGCACTGCTGTTCACAGACCTACGGCCGCCCTTTGACCAGACGAAGTGACCACGTATGTGAAAGCAAAGCGCAGACAGTGTTGTAGACTTCATCTGGCTGCGCCCTGAAGCTGCCCTTCTGCCAGGGGTGATGACGCCCCGCAGCCCCTTCCTAAAAGGGGGAGGGGCATGCCCACCCTCCTGCAGCAGTGTCATATCGTAAAATGATGCCCCCCTCCTACAAAATCTGGTTCTGGGGCCTCTGAAAGTCCCACGTGTCTCAGATACTCATTGGCCTTGTGCTGGAGAGGAAGTCCCCTGAAGTAGCCCCCCCCCCCCCTCCCCCCCCCGCATTGCAGGGGCTGCAGAGTCCTGAAACGTTATGCCCCTGTAAAGAGGATTTCTTACGCAGTTCGAAGCGTCTGATTATATGAGAATATGATCCCTATTTACAAAGAAATCAGGCAACGCAGAGTCAAAAAGTAGCCCTGCTAAGTACCACGCATCAGGCGTTAGACTAACGCATCTCAGTGTGGTGCATAGCTGCCAAGGTTTCAGATTGCTTATGTGTGATATTTTCAAAATAATATCAGTGTAATTATGAGTGACATTTATTGACTATGAGTGACACTTTCTCACGAGCAAATCAAGCAATGAAGAAAAGGGAAACATATAAATATCACAAATTGCGCCCATTTGAGCAACAAGAAACTCTGAGAAGATCTTAAAAATGCTGCAAAGCACCAGAAATGCAAGGGCACTAGGATGTGAGAAAGGCCCCAGCGTGGAGCCTGAGCCAGCCTCACTGCTGAACTCAACTTTGTGCAGACCGCAGACAGCAGTGCTTGAAATACAAATGCAGGTTCTCTGTAGCAGAGTACCTGCTTGTTTCTGAGAAGTGCCGGTACTCTCCAATCAAAAGTATTAGGTCACTCTTGAAAAGTGCAGGTACTCTCCCTCTCAAAATAAAAAAGTGCCGGTACTCAGTACCGGGCAGTACCGGACGATTTAAAGTACTGGCAGACAGTGACTGCAATGCAGAGCTCAGCTCAGGCACTGTAAAACCTGACACTTAGTACTTGGCAGGGCTAGTTTTACTCGGACCATGCAATTCTGAAATTAAATTTCAAAACATTGGTATTCGGTGGAATCAAAGTTACCAGGAGTCTCTCTAGAGATATTTCTTCTCTTTCAGGATTAGGAATCACCGTCCTCCATCACTCTGCAATGAGTGTGGCTGCGAGAGACTGAGACGCTGCATTAAGTCACCAATACATTTTATTAAAATCATCTAGCAGTGACCAGATGTTACTGGTGCAAGTGTCGGAATAGCTGTGACTGCAAGTAGGAGAGCAAGGGTGAACACTAGTGCCAGAGCAGAGGTCAGTGCTGTTGTGAGAGAGATCAATGATGCCAGTCCAAGTGTGAGTGCCAATGAGAGTTAAAGTGCCAGTACAGGTGCTGGTACAAGTGACAGTAAAGGTGTGAGTGTGAGCTTACTGCTGGAAGCTCCTGTTGAGTGAGGAGGTGCAAATGACAATACTTTGCAACTTCCATTGCAAGTGCGAGGAAGGTCACTGGTGAATATGGCAGTGAGGTGTGAATGAGGTTGCTGGCGTAAGTTTACTCGTGGTTTTAGGAGTGCAGGTGCGAGTGAATTGAATACACTTGGTTATCTTCTCATGCACTCATTAACTTATATATAGGCATCCATTCTCTCATCTACTTGCTCCCTCATTTGTCCATCCATGCACTCTTGTTATCTTATTCACTCATTAAGCTGCTCATGCAAAGTTATCACTCCATGCATTCTTCTATCCATCCACTAATCTATCCAAGTAGCACTTATTTTTATTCACTCACTTATCCATGCACTCAGCCACCCTTTCATCCATTTATGCACCCACACATTCAAACCTCATCTACTCTTGCATTCAACTATCCATTCAACCATTCATGAATGGCGTGCTCATATATACACATCTATGAAGACGCACAAACCCCCAGAGACACTCACATGGACAAACTCGCCAATCAATTAAAACAGTGTTGATTAAAAAAGCAGACCTATGGCGCTATAAATGCGTGACAATGCATTTCAGTGCGGTGATGCGGATCAGGGAGAATGCAGGACTGCGCCCTGTCTATTACGATGCATCCAGGGTCAGACTGGGATCCCAAACCAGCCCTGGCAATTAGGTCTTATCGGCCCTAAGGGGGCAGGGGTGCTGATGGCTGCGCTATTATACAAGGGGGCAACTTTGCAGCACTGCTGCAAAACAGGCCCCCAGTAAAATAAGCGGCCTCCCCCGGTCCAAAACTGGCCCCCACCCTTCTGGCCCACTGTGGAAACGCCCGGTGCCTGCTCCGGCCAGTCCAGCCTTGGATGCATTGCTTTTCTGCTCTTTCCCTGCTCTGGCGAAGCTGTGCTGTGTGAACGGGAGAGTGCAGAACTGCGCCCTATCTACTAAAATGTGTCACTGTTCTGCTCGCTCTCTGCACTAGTGAAGCTGCGCTGCGTGAACAGGAGAGTGCAGGACTGCGCCCTACCTACTTAGATGTGTGGCTGTTCTGCTCTCTCCCTGCGCTGGCGAAGCTGTGCTGCGTGAACGGGAGAGTGCAGAACTGCGCCCTATCTACTAAAATGTGTCACTGTTCTGCTCGCTCTCTGCACTAGTGAAGCTGCACTGCGTGAATGGGAGAGTGCTGGACTGTGCCCTATCTAGTAGGATGTGTGGCTGTTCTGCTCTCTCCCTGCACTGGCGAAGCTGCGCTGCGTGAACGGGAGAGTGCAGGACTGCGCCCAATCTACTAAGATGTGTGGCTGTTCTGCTCTCTCTCTGCACTGGCGAAGCTGCCCCGCGTGAACAGGAAAGTGCAGGCCTGCGCCCTACCTACTTAGATGTGTGGCTGTTCTGCTCTCTCCCTGCACTGGCAAAGCTGCGCTGCGTGAACAGGAGAGTGCAGGACTGCGCCCTACCTACTTAGATGTGTGGCTGTTCTGCTCTCTCCCTGCGCTGGCGAAGCTGTGCTGCGTGAACAGGAGAGTGCAGAACTGTGCCCTATCTACTAAAATGTGTCACTGTTCTGCTCGCTCTCTGCACTAGTGAAGCTGCACTGCGTGAATGGGAGAGTGCTGGACTGTGCCCTATCTAGTAGGATGTGTTGGTGGTCTGCTCTCCCTGCGCTGGCGAAGCTGCACTGCATGAATGGGAGAGTGCAGTACTGCGCCCTACCTACTAAGATGTGTGGCTGTTCTGCTCTCTCCCTGCACTGGCGAAGCTGCGCGAACAGGAAAGTGCAGGACTGCGCCCTACCTACTTAGATGTGTGGCTGTTCTGCTCTCTCCCTGCACTGGCGAAGCTGCGCTGCGTGAACAGGAGAGTGCAGGCCTGCGCCCTACCTACTTAGATGTGTGGCTGTTCTGCTCTCTCCCTGCACTGACGAAGCTGTGCTGCGTGAACAGGAGAGTGCAGGACTGCGCCCTACCTACTTAGATGTGTGGCTGTTCTGCTCTCTCCCTGCACTGGCAAAGCTGCGCTGCATGAACAGGAGAGTGCAGGACTGTGCCCTACCTACTTAGATGTGTGGCTGCTCTGCTCTCTCCCTGCACTGGCGAAGCTGCGCTGCGTGAACAGGAGAGTGCAGGACTGCGCCCTACCTACTTAGATGTGTGGCTGTTCTGCTCTCTCCCTGCACTGGCGAAGCTGCTCTGCTTGAACAGAAGAGTGCAGGACTGCGCCCTGCCTACTTAGATGTGTGGCTGTTCTGCTCTCTCCCTGCACTGGCAAAGCTGCGCTGTGTGAACAGGAGAGTGCAGGACTGTGCCCTCTCTACTAAGATGCGTCACTTTTCAGCTCTCGCCCCGCGCTGACGAACCTGCGCTGAGTGAACGGGAGAGTGCAGGACTGCACCCTGTCTACTAAGATTCAACACTGTTCTGCTCCCTCCCCGCGCTGATGAAGCTGCGCTGCGTGAACGGGAGAGTGCAGGACTGCGCCCTACCTACTAAGATGTGTGGCTGCTTTGCTCTCTCCCTGCACTGGCAAAGCTGCGCTGCGTGATCGGCAGAGTGCAGGACTGCGCCCTACCAACTAAGAAGTGTGGCTGTTCTGCTCTCTCCAAGTGCTGACGAAGCTGCGCTGCATGAACAGTAGAGTGCAGGACTGTGCCCTATCCACAAAGATGTGTCACTTTTCTGCTCTCTCCGTGCACTGGCGAACCTGCGCTGAGTGAACGGGAGAGTTCAGGACTGCGCCCTACCTACTTAGATGTGTGGCTGTTCGGCTCTCTCCCTGCACTGGCAAAGCTGTGCTGCGTGAACGGGAGAGTGCAGGACTGCGCCCTATCCACTAAGATGTGTCACTTTTCTGCTCTCTCCCCACGCTGACGAACATGCGCTGAGTGAACGGGAGAGTGCAGAACTGCACCCTGTCTACTAAGATTCATCGCTGTTCTGCTCTCTCCCTACTCTGGTAAAGCGGCGCTGCGTGAACGGGAGAGTGCAGGACTGCGCCCTAGCTACTTAGATTTTTCGGTGGTCTGCTCTCTCCCTGCGCTGGCAAAGCTGCGCTGAACGAACAGGAGAGTGCAGGACTGCGCCATATCCACTAAGATGTGTCACTTTTCTGCTCTCCCCTCCGCTGACGAAGCTGTGCTGCATGAACGGGAGAGTGCAGGACTGCGCCCTATCCACTAAGATGTGTCACTTTTCTGCTCTCTCCCTGCGCTGACGAACCTGCGCTGTCTACTAAGATTCATCGCTGTGTGGAAATGAGCCTTTTTAGGGGCTCACCGGTGCAGGGGTTCACCCTTATCTGTCCACGGGTCCTTAGACCAACAAAATAGAGATTGGCACGGAAGCTGGAATATCAAATAACAAGTTTATTAACCCCTTCGCTGCTAGGCCTTTTCCCCTCCTGTGCTAAGCCTTTTTTTGGCTATTTGGGGTAGTGGGCGCTTAGGCCCCTGTAACTTTTTGACCACATAAGGTATCCATGCCAAATTTGCGTCCTTTTTTTCTAACATCATGGGGATTGTAAAGGTACCCAGGGTTTGTGGATTCCCCTGGAGGGGACCCAGAAATTAGTCAAAATACAGCTAAATTTTGTTTTTTTTGGGAAAAATTCGAAAAAAGGGCTACAGATGAAAGCGTCTTGATTTTTCCCTGCAAATGGCATCAAAAAAGGGGTTGTGGGGATGAAATCACCATCTTCTCAGCTTTCAGTTACAAGCAGACTTTTGTCATAAAACCAACTTTTTTACACAGTTTTGGCATTTTTCTGGGACATAGCCTATTTTTGCTATTTTTTGTGCTTTCAACCTCCTTCCAGTTAATGGTAGAAATGGGTATGAAACCAATAATGGATCCTGGAAAGCTATACATTTCTGAAAAGTAGACAAAATTCTGAATTCAGCAAGGGGTCATTTGTGTAGATCCTTAAAGTTTTCCTTATAGAAACTAACAGTTAAATAAAGGAAAAATAGAAAATTAGTTGAAAAAAACAGCCATTTGTGTCAACGTTTTCACCTGTAACTTCTTCTAATTATGACAGCTGTTTGAAAGCAACATACCATTACATCCGCTGGACCTTTCTGGTTGTGGGGATATATAGGACTTGTAGGTTCACCAAGAACCCGACGAACCCAGAGCCAATAATTGAGCAACATCTTGCAATGATTTTTTTTAAGTACCGGGTATATAGCAATTATTTTGGGAAAATGTATACATGGAAAAATTGCTATGAAAGACACCTATGTATTTCTGAAATGGGAACAAAATGTAGATTTTAGAAACAGTAGATATTTGCACATTTCCGAAATTGGGAGTACCCATACTAGCATGAGAATTATAGGTCATTTTTTAAAATGACTTATTTTTTACACATTGTCTTTCATTTGGAAGGCAGAAATGCATCGAAAGTCAATAGGTAATAACAGTTGCTCTACAATTCTGTGTTACCCTAAGTCTCCCGATAAAAATGGTACCTCACTTGTGTGGGTAGCCCTTGTGCCCACAACAGGAAATGGCTCAAAATGCAACGTGGACGTACCACATTTTCACAATGAAAAATTACCCTTTTTTTGCAAAGTGCCTAGGTGTAGTTTTTGAACCCTAGCTCTGCCGGCACCTAGGGAAACCTAGCAAACCTATACATTTTTGAAAACTAGACACCCAGGGGAATCCAGGATGGGGTGACTTGACTGCCTCCCATCAGGTTCTGTTACCCAGAATCCCTTGCAAACATAAAAAATTGTCAAAAAAACCACATTTTTCCCACATTTCTGTGGTGGAAAGTTCTGGAATCTGTGTGGATCCACAAATTTCCACCCACCCCGCGTTCCCCAAAGTCTTATGAGAAAAATGGTACCTCACTTGTGTGGGTCGGCCTAGTGCCTGCGACAGGAAACGGCGCAAAACGCAACGTGGTCACACCTCAATTTCGCAGTGAAAAATGACCCTTTTTTGGCAAAGTGCCTAGCTGAAGTTTTTGAACCCTAGCTCTGCCGGCACCTAGGAAAACCTAGCAAACCTATACATTTTTGAAAACTAGACACCCAGGGGAATCCAGGATGGGGTGACTTGACTGCCTCCCACCAGGTTCTGTTACCCAGAATCCCTTGCAAACATAAAAAAATGTAAAAAAAAACACATTTTCCCCACATTTCTGTGGTGGAAAGTTCTGGAATCTGCGTGGATCCACAAATTTCCACCCACCCCGCGTTCCCCAAAGTCTTACGAGAAAAATGGTACCTCACTTGTGTGGGTCGGCCTAGTGCCTGCGACAGGAAACTGCGCAAAACGCAACGTGGTCACACCTCAATTTCGCAGTGAAAAATGACCCTTTTTTGGCAAAGTGCCTAGCTGTAGTTTTTGAACGCTAGCTCTGCCGGTACCTAGGGAAACCTAGCAAACCTATACATTTTTGAAAACTAGACACCCAGGGGAATCCAGGATGGGGTGACTGGACTGCCTCCCACCAGGTTCTGTTACCCAGAATCCCTTGCAAACCTAAAAAATTATCAAAAAAACCACATTTTCCCCACATTTCTGTGGTGGAAAGTTCTGGAATCTGCGTGGATCCACAAATTTCCACCCACCCCGCGTTCCCCAAAGTCTTCTGAGAAAAATGGTACCTCACTTGTGTGGGTCGGCCTAGTGCCCGCGACAGGAAACGGCGCAAAACGCAACGTGGTCACACCTCAATTTCGCAGTGAAAAATGACCCTTTTTTGCAAAGTGCCTAGCTGTAGTTTTTTAACCCTACCTCTGCCGGCACCTAGGGAAACCTAGCAAACCTATACATTTTTGAAAACTAGACAACCAGGGGAATCCAGGATGGGGTGACTTGACGGCCTCCCACCAGGTTCTGTTACCCAGAATCCCTTGCAAACATAAAAAATTGTCCAAAAAAACACATTTTCCACACATTTCTGTGGTGGAAAGTTCTGGAATCTGCGTGGATCCACAAATTTCCACCCACCCCGCGTTCCCCAAAGTCTTACGAGAAAAATGGTACCTCACTTGTGTGGGTCGGCCTAGTGCCTGCGACAGGAAACGGCACAAAACGCAACGTGGTCACACCTCAATTTCGCAGTGAAAAATGACCCTTTTTGGCAAAGTGCCTAGCTGTAGTTTTTGAAACCTACCTCTGCCGGCACCTAGGGAAACCTAGCAAACCTATACATTTTTGAAAGCTAGACACCCAGGGGAATCCAGGATGGGGTGACTTGACTGCCTCCCACCAGGTTCTGTTACCCAGAATCCCTTGCAAACATAAACAAATTGTCAAAAAAAAAACATTTTCCCCACATTTCTGTGGTGGAAAGTTCTGGAATCTGCGTGGATCCATAAATTTCCACCCACCCCGCGTTCCCCAAAGTCTTACGAGAAAAATGGTACCTCACTTGTGTGGGTCGGCCTAGTGCCTGCGACAGGAAACGGCGCAAAACGCAACGTGGTCACACCTCAATTTCGCAGTGAAAATTGACCCTTTTTGGCAAAGTGCCTAGCTGTAGTTTTTTAACCCTACCTCTGCCGGCACCTAGGGAAACCTAGCAAACCTATACATTTTTGAAAACTAGACACCCAGGGGAATCCAGGATGGGGTGACTGGACTGCCTCCCACCAGGTTCTGTTACCCAGAATCCCTTGCAAACATAAAAAATTGTCAAAAAAACCACATTTTCCCCACATTTCTGTGGTGGAAAGTTCTGTAATCTGCGTGGATCCACAAATTTCCATCCACCCCGCATTCCCCAAAGTCTTACGAGAAAAATGGTACCTCACTTGTGTGGGTCGACCTAGTGCCTGCAACAGGAAACGGCGCAAAACGCAACGTGGTCACACCTCAATTTCGCAGTGAAAAATGACCCTTTTTGGCAAAGTGCCTAGCTGTAGTTTTTGAACCCTACCTCTGCCGGCACCTAGGGAAACCTAGCAAACCTATACATTTTTGAAAACTAGACACCCAGGGGAATCCAGGATGGGGTGACTTGACTGCCTCCCACCAGGTTCTGTTACCCAGAATCCCTTGCAAACATAAAAAATTGTCAAAAAAACACATTTTCCCCACATTTCTGTGGTGGAAAGTTCTGGAATCTGCGTGGATCCACAAATTTCCACCCACCCAGCGTTCCCCAAAGTCTTACGAGAAAAATGGTACCTCAGTTGTGTGGGTCGGCCTAGTGCCTGCGACAGGAAACGGCGCAAAACGCAACGTAGTCACACCTCAATTTCGCAGTGAGAAATGACCCTTTTTTGGCAAAGTGCCTAGCTGTAGTTTTTGAACCCTACCTCTGCCGGCACCTAGGGAAACCTAGCAAACCTATACATTTTTGAAAACTAGACACCCAGGGGAATCCAGGATGGGGTGACTTGACTGCCTTCCACCAGGTTCTGTTACCCAGAATCCCTTGCAAACATAAAAAATTGTCAAAAAAAACCCATTTTCCCCAAATTTCTGTGGTGGAAAGTTCTGGAATCTGTGTGGATCCACAAATTTCCACCCACCCCGCGTTCCCCAAAGTCTTACGAGAAAAATGGTACCTCACTTGTGTGGGTCGGCCTAGTGCCTGCGACAGGAAACGGCGCAAAACGCAACGTGGTCACACCTCAATTTCGCAGTGAAAAATGACCCTTTTTTGGCAAAGTGCCTAGCTGTAGTTTTTGAACCCTACCTCTGCCGGCACCTAGGGAAACCTAGCAAACCTATACATTTTTGAAAACTAGACACCCAGGGGAATCCAGGATGGGGTGACTTGACTGCCTCCCACCAGGTTCTGTTACCCAGAATCCCTTGCAAACATAAAAAAATGTAAAAAAAAACACATTTTCCCCACATTTCTGTGGTGGAAAGTTCTGGAATCTGCGTGGATCCACAAATTTCCACCCACCCCGCGTTCCCCAAAGTCTTACGAGAAAAATGGTACCTCACTTGTGTGGGTCAGCCTAGTGCCTGCGACAGGAAACGGCGCAAAACGCAACGTGGTCACACCTCAATTTCGCAGTGAAAAATTACCCTTTTTTGGCAAAGTGCCTAGCTGTAGTTTTTGAACCCTACCTCTGCCGGCACCTAGGGAAACCTAGCAAACCTATACATTTTTGAAAACTAGATACCCAGGGGAATCCAGGATGGGGTGACTTGACTGCCTCCCACCAGGTTCTGTTACCCAGAATCCCTTGCAAACATAAAAAATTGTCCAAAAAACACATTTTCCCCACATTTCTGTGGTGGAAAGTTCTGGAATCTGCGTGGATCCACAAATTTCCACCCACCCCGCATTCCCCAAAGTCTTACGAGAAAAATGGTACCTCACTTGTGTGGGTCGGCCTAGTGCCTGCGACAGGAAACGGCGCAAAACGCAACGTGGTCACACCTCAATTTCGCAGTGAAAAATGACCCTTTTTGGCAAAGTGCCTAGCTGTAGTTTTTGAACCCTACCTCTGCCGGCACCTAGGGAAACCTAGCAAACCTATACATTTTTGAAAACTAGACACCCAGGGGAATCCAGGATGGGGTGACTTGACTGCCTCCCACCAGGTTCTGTTACCCAGAATCCCTTGCAAACATAAAAAATTGTCAAAAAAAACACATTTTCCCCACATTTCTGTGGTGGAAAGTTCTGGAATCTGCATGGATCCACAAATTTCCACCCACCCCGCGTTCCCCAAATTCTTACGAGAAAAATGGTACCTCACTTGTGTGGGTCGGCCTAGTGCATGCGACAGGAAACGGCGCAAAACGCAACGTGGTCACACCTCAATTTCGCAGTGAAAAATGACCCTTTTTTGGCAAAGTGCCTAGCTGTAGTTTTTGAACCCTAACACTGCCAGCACCTAGGGAAACCTAGCAAACCTATACATTTTTGAAAACTAGACACCCAGGGGAATCCAGGATGGGGTGACTTGACTGCCTCCCACCAGGTTCTGTTACCCAGAATCCCTTGCAAACATAAAAAATTGTCCAAAAAAACACATTTTCCCCACACAAGTGAGGCACCATTTTTATCGGGAGACCTGGGGGAACGCTGGGTGGTAGGAAATTTGTGTGAGGCCAGTGATGCCACACTTTCCCACACAAAAATGTGTGAAAAAAGTGATTTTTTCAGCTAAAATTGAGGTTTGCAGGGGATTCTGGGTAAGGAAACGTTGGGGGATCCACGCAAGCCATACCTCCCTGGAAGCCCCCGGGTGTCTACTTTTCAGAAATGTGTGGGTTTGGTAGGTTTCCCTAGATGGCCGCCGAGCACGGGGCCAAAAACCCAGGTGACCCCCTTGCAAAACCAGGTGGTTTTGAGATAGGCAATTTTGAGGTCGCCTCACTACGTTGTGGGCCCTTGCCTGTCACGGGTACTTGGGCCTCCCACACAAGTGAGGCACCATTTTTATCGGGAGACCTGGGGGAACGCTGGGTGGTAGGAAATTTGTGTGAGGCCACTGATGCCACACTTTCCCACACAAAAATGTGTGAAAAAAGTGATTTTTTCAGCTAAAATTGAGGTTTGCAGGGGATTCTGGGTAAGGAAACGTTGGAGGATCCACGTAAGCTATACCTCCCTGGAAGCCCCCTGGTGTCTACTTTTCAGAAATGTGTGGGTTTGGTAGGTTTCCCTATGTGGCCGCCGAGCCCCGGGCCAAAAACCCAGGTGACCCCCCTTGCAAAACCAGGTCATTTTGAGATAATGTGTTGTTTATTTCTGCAGCGTGAAGATTTTGGCACAATATTGCAAGGAAAATGTGACAGACATTTTGAGGTTTGCAGGACATTGTGGGTACCATAACTTGTTGGGATCCACAAGAGAGATATCACCATGTACTCCCATGGGTGTTTCGTTTACGACAATATCTACAGTTGGTAGGTTATTCTTAGACGGAATGTACACCTTGGCAGACAGACTAAAAAGACAAAGATTACTGCACAGCCATCTATTCCTCAAGCACACACACATACTGGTTGGATTTGGCACGAGGGCAAGTGATGGTTCAGTATATACAATTTTATTCACAAGAGATTTCACAAAAATGAAATGCCCTGTCAATAATTGAAAGGACAAAAACGGAACCAGTGACTCGCAGCTCGTGAGCTGTAAAGCCACGTCAAGGCCCCAACCGCTTTACAGGCCATTCACACACCTTTCATACGTGATACACACAAGACCATTCACACCCCCAGGCACGAAACAAACACATTACAACATTCACAAAAAGGGACAAGGTACACCCTGCTTGAGAAAGACAAAAAAAAATATTACTGCACAGCCATCTAATCCTCAAGCACACACACACATACTGGTTGGATTTGGCACGAGGGTGAGTGATGGTTCAGTATATACAATTGTATTAACAAGTGATTTCACAAAAATGAAATGCACTGTTAATAATTGAAAGGACGAGAAACTGAACCATTGACTCACAGCTCGTGAGCTGTAAAGCCACGACAAGGCACCAACCTCTTTACAGGCCATTCATACACCTTTCATACGTGTGACAAATACAAAACCATTCACACCACCAGCCGCGGGCCCATCACATTACAGCACTCACACCAGCAGACAGCGCCATTCAAGGGCCCATCACTTTCACACGCCCACATTCCTAACACAGCAACCACACAAGCTGATGGATTGCGTGGAGTGTCGCTCGGCTAGCAGTGTGTGTAGTGACCAGCAGCAAGTCACTACTCACACACTGCCAGCCGAGCGCCAGTCCACGCACACCGCCAGCCAAGCGCCACTCCACGCACACCGCCAGCCAAGCGCAACTCCACGCACACTGCCAGCCAAGCGCCACTCCACGCACACCGCCAGCCTAGCGCCACTCCACGCACACCGCCAGCCTAGCACCACTCCACGCACACCGCCAGCCAAGAGCCACTCCCCGCACACTGCCAGCCAAGCGCCACTCCACGCACACCGCCAGCCTAGCGCCACTCCACGCACACCGCCAGCCAAGCACCACTCCACGCACACCGCCAGCCTAGCGCCACTCCCCGCACACCGCCAGCCAAGCGCCACTCCACGCACACCGCCAGCCTAGCGCCACTCCACGCACACCGCCAGCCAAGCACCACTCCACGCACACCGCCAGCCTAGCGCCACTCCACGCACACCGCCAGCCTAGCGCCACTCCACGCACACCGCCAGCCAAGCACCACTCCACGCACACCGCCAGCCAAGAGCCACTCCCCGCACACCGCCAGCCAAGCGCCACTCCACGCACACCGCCAGCCAAGCACCAGCCTACACACACCACCATCACATTTAGGATTTTATTATACAAAAAAGAAAACACAAACAAATTGCAAATAGATACAAATCTACTAACACAAAATCAGAAACTAAATACATTGCACTAATGCCAACCTTGAAACAGAACAACAATTCTTAAACATTACAGACCAGGCAGTTCACTTTACCACTCATGGTTGCTCCCAATAATTCTTTTGCTTGTGGTACGCTCTATAACAAGCAGGCACACACAGCCCAGGGTTAGAAGGACACTCAGGGCAGTACATACGAGTCTCCTTCCGCGTACCTCTTCGCCAACAGACTCTACATCTCCTAGTGGGAAAGTCTTTTGAGGGTGTAGGAGGAATGTGATCAGGAAAGTGGCAATCTTTCAATCGAGCCACATCCTCCACCACTCCAACTCTAGGAACACTTGCCTGTTCCACAACAACAAGGCTGCCTATGACAGACTCCTGAAACTGAACAAAAGTCAACTTTGACACAGGAGAACACTCCTTGAACACAACAAAAGCATTGAAAGTTGCTAAATTGAAGAGATGGATGGCCAACTTCTTATACCAAATGTAAGACTTACGAATAGCAGTGTAAGGTTCCAACCTCTGATCTACTCTATCAACACCACCCATGTGCTTATTGTAGTCTAAAATGCACACAGGTTTGCGCACTTCAGCAATCTGACCCCAAACAGCCACAGGTGAAGTACTCTCATCATGGATGGTAGTCAGCATATACACATCCCTCCTGTCCACAAATTTCACAGCTAGCAGTTCCTCACTACGCAAGGCACTGCACTGTCCCCTCTGAAGTTTTTTGCAAACAAGCTCTTTTGGATAACCTTTACGGTTAGAGCGGATTGTGCCACAAGCAAAAGTGTCCACTTTGAACAATTCCTTAAACAATTGCACAGCAGTGTAGAAGTTATCAAGGTACAAATGGTGGCCTCTGTTAAACAGTCCTCTAGCAAGATCCCACACAATTTTCTCTGAAACTCCAAAAGTGGACGGACAACCAGGGGGGTCAATAGTGGAATCCCTACCAGTGTACACACGCAAATTAAAAACATATCCTGTCCTACTCTCAGACAACATATACAGCTTAATTCCATAGCGTGCCCTCTTGCTAGGAATGTACTGCCTAAAAACCAAACGGCCCTTGAACAGGACCAAAGACTCATCAATAGATATTTCTTTCCCTGGAGTATAGATCTCTGAAAATCGATCTACAAAGTGATCAAGAACAGGCCGAATCTTAAAAAGACGGTCACATTCAGGGTGATCTCGTGGCAACGCCAAACCATTATCAACAAAGTGCAGCATCCGAAGCAAAAGTAAATACCGATCACGAGTCATAACTGCAGGAAATATGGCCGTTGCCATCAAGGGACTGGTAGACCAATATGAACCCATGGACGGCTTCCTTATCAAACCCATCAAAAAAGTCAAACCCAAAAACTTCTTCATCTCTTCCAGATTTGTGGGACTCCACCGGGTAGCTCTAGAATGGGGCCTAAGTCTGGCACTGTTGTCCCTCAAAAACTGTTCAGCATACAAATTAGTCTGCTCAACAATCTCACCCAAAAATACATCATCCATAAATAACTGAAAATACTGTATAGGCAAATAATGTTCACAATCCACTCTACACCCTGCATAACCACTAAAGGCAGGCAACACCGGCTGCACCATGTTTGGATCAACCCAGAGTCCAGCACTTCCAGTAGGAAGCCTAGCAGCCCCAGGCTGCAATCCAGATGCCTCTTGCACCATCGGCACAGTAGTATCCTCCTCTAAATCAGGTACTTCATCTGCACTGAGAGTACCTTCATCATCCGATGATTCCATGTGGAGAGAAAACTCACTGCCTGAATCTTCCCCTCCCTCCTCTCCCTCAGACGCACTGTCAGTCTCATAATCCTGCTCAGAGGAAGATTCAAGAAGCAAACCAACCACCTGCTGAGCAGTCATTCTACGGCTAGCCATAATGCTTACTAATAAAGGTTACTTGTCAAACAAGTCAACAACAACAAACCCTTTGTAAAAAAAAAGAAATAAACAAAATGTAGCTTTATCACGAAGACCTATATACTCCAACACTATACGACTCACGTGATAGAAGCAGCTAGACTCACCACCACCTACTCTGCACAGACACAGTAAGGATCAACAATATCCCACTAAAAAAGAAGAAGAAAAAAATTACACATAAGACAATGCAAAACATCGCAAAGAATTTCATGCTCTGAACACTAACAAATATGCTGCCATTATGGCACCACTTACAAAAAAATTCATTCATGCATGACAATAATACTCATTTGGAGTACACACAACAAAAATATTTTTCTTACCAAATAAATGCAATTACGCAAAACTGCAGAACCACCACTGCCGAAACCGCAAACAGGAATCAAAAGCTTTACACTAGAATAAAAAGGAGAAAAAAACATTACAATCACATATGCAAATAATGCACCAGTCCACACACAATCCACCAGCCAAGCTAAGGGGTAGGTGGGCCTAACAGTATAAATAAAATATTCACCCCCGTAAAAGGGGAGCAACCCTTGCCCTTTTGGCCACTCCCCAACACAAAAATTAAAAAAAACCTGGTGCCTAGTGGGCATTCCTGCTGCACGATCACATGATCGTGCAGCAGGAATGCACAAAAGAGGCATCGGGGAAAGGAAAACCCTTTCCTTTCCCTCGATGCCTCTTTTGATACAAACCCCCCCCTCCCCGAGCCAAACCTCACCTGATTTCCCCGACGCGCTGGAAGCAAATGGCTTCCAGCGCGTCGGGAAGAAAGGAAACCCTCAATGATGTCAGCGCGCTGACGTCATTGATGGGGCGAGGGGAGGCAGGGGAAGCCCTTCCCCTGCCTCCCCCAAAAAAAAACTAACGATCGGATTCCCACGGGGGAGCGCCAGCGCTTCCCCGTGGGTGGTCTTATGACGAGCTGGACTCGTCATGAGCACACGAGCACTGTGTGCCATGACGAGTCCAGCTCGTCATAAGCACCGAAGGGGATAAAGGGTCAGAGCAGGATCTCAGCGGCAGACGAGGAGAAGGAACCTCCTGGTCACAGGAACTACACGAGCATTGCGCTCGAGAAATTCAAGGATGCAAAGACCTCCATCAAGGATTACAGCTAACTTTTCAGGGTGTAAATGGAGAGAAGCCACATCTGCTTAACCACGCTCACGAATTCTACACGAGAATTGCGCTCGAGAAAATGAAGGATGCAAAGACCTCCATCAAGGATTACAGCTAACTTTTCACGTTGGAAATGGAGAGAAGGCACATCTGCTTAACCACGCTCATGAATTCTGCACACCTGCCCTGCATATTTATACAAGAAGATGCCACCGTTTTGTGCAATACCTCTACTCAACTGGAGTACTGTCTACTGGCTAATCAGTAAGTGTTACCTCGTTGGGTAAATGTATAGTGCATTTCCTACACTACAGCTGCGTAAAGGACCAGAAGAATTGTCTCCAGTGACCTGTGTGTCTGTAACTTTGCCACCGCGCCGAAAGCGCCGGGGTCCTTTGAGTAAGCTGTCCATCATAGTGGGGAAAGGGCGGGCAGACGTTGCATACCGCTAGTGTATGTGTGGCGGGGCCAAACGAGCGGGGCTTCTAGGCCCGTTCACATGCCTCTTGTTTATAAAGGGTCAGAGCACGATCTCAGCGGCAGACGAGGAGAAGGAACCTCCTGGTCACAGGAACTACACGAGCATTGCGCTCGAGAAAATCAAGGATGCAAAGACCTCCATCAAGGATTACAGCTACCTTTTCAGGGTGTAAATGGAGAGAAGCCACATCTGCCCTGCATATTTATCCACGAAGATGCCACCGTTTTGTGCAATACCTCTACTCAACTGGAGTACTTTCTACTGGCTAATCAGTAAGTGCTACCTCGTTGGGTAAATGTATAGTGCCTTTCCTACACTACAGCTGCGTAAAGGACCAGAAGAATTGTCTCCAGTGACCTGTGTGTCTGTAACTTTGCCACCGCGCTGAAAGCGCCGGGGTCCTTTGAGTAAGCTGTCCATCATAGTAGGGAAAGGGCGGGAAGACGTAGCATACCGAGAGTATGTGTGGCGGGGCCAAACGAGCGGGGCTTCTAGGCCCGTTCACATGCCTCTTGTTTATAAAGGGTCAGAGCAGGATCTCACCGGCAGACGAGGAGAGGGAACCTCCTGGTCACAGGAACTACACGAGGATTGCACTCGAGAAAATCAAGGATGCAGAGACCTCCATCGAGGATTACAGCTCACTTTTCAGGGTGGAAATGGAGAGAAGGCACATCTGCTTAATCACGCTCACGAATTCTACAGGATGATTGCGCTCGAGAAAATCAAGGATGCAGAGACCTCCATCGAGGATTACAGCTCACTTTTCAGGGTGGAAATGGAGAGAAGGCACATCAGCTTAACCACGCTCACGAATTCTACAGGATGATTGCGCTTGAGAAAATCAAGGATGCAGAGACCTCCATCGAGGATTACAGCTCACTTTTCAGGGTGGAAATGGAGAGAAGGCACATCTGCTTAACCACGCTCACGAATGTGTGGCGGGGCCAAACGAGCGGGGCTTCTAGGCCCGTTCACATGCCTCTTGTTTATAAAGGGTCAGAGCAGGATCTCACCGGCAGACGAGGAGAGGGAACCTCCTGGTCACAGGAACTACACGAGGATTGCACTCGAGAAAATCAAGGATGCAGAGACCTCCATCGAGGATTACAGCTCACTTTTCAGGGTGGAAATGGAGAGAAGGCACATCTGCCTAATCATGCTCACGAATTCTACAGGATGATTGCGCTCGAGAAAATCAAGGATGCAGAGACCTCCATCGAGGATTACAGCTCACTTTTCAGGGTGGAAATGGAGAGAAGGCACATCAGCTTAACCACGCTCACGAATTCTACAGGATGATTGCGCTTGAGAAAATCAAGGATGCAGAGACCTCCATCGAGGATTACAGCTCACTTTTCAGGGTGGAAATGGAGAGAAGGCACATCTGCTTAACCACGCTCACGAATGTGTGGCGGGGCCAAACGAGCGGGGCTTCTAGGCCCGTTCACATGCCTCTTGTTTATAAAGGGTCAGAGCAGGATCTCACCGGCAGACGAGGAGAGGGAACCTCCTGGTCACAGGAACTACACAAGGATTGCACTCGAGAAAATCAAGGATGCAGAGACCTCCATCGAGGATTACAGCTCACTTTTCAGGGTGGAAATGGAGAGAAGGCACATCTGCTTAACCACGCTCACGAATGTGTGGCGGGGCCAAACGAGCGGGGCTTCTAGGCCCGTTCACATGCCTCTAGTTTATAAAGGGTCAGAGCAGGATCTCACCGGCAGACGAGGAGAGGGAACCTCCTGGTCACAGGAACTACACGAGGATTGCACTCGAGAAAATCAAGGATGCAGAGACCTCCATCGAGGATTACAGCTCACTTTTCAGGGTGGAAATGGAGAGAAGGCACATCTGCTTAATCACGCTCACGAATTCTACAGGATGATTGCGCTCGAGAAAATCAAGGATGCAGAGACCTCCATCGAGGATTACAGCTCACTTTTCAGGGTGGAAATGGAGAGAAGGCACATCAGCTTAACCACGCTCACAAATGTGTGGCGGGGCTAAACGAGCGGGCTTCTAGGCCCGTTCACATGCCTCTTGTTTATAAAGGGTCAGAGCAGGATCTCACCGGCAGACGAGGAGAGGGAACCTCCTGGTCACAGGAACTACACGAGGATTGCACTCGAGAAAATCAAGGATGCAGAGACCTCCATCGAGGATTACAGCTCACTTTTCAGGGTGGAAATGGAGAGAAGGCACATCTGCTTAATCACGCTCACGAATTCTACAGGATGATTGCGCTCGAGAAAATCAAGGATGCAGAGACCTCTATCGAGGATTACAGCTCACTTTTCAGGCTGGAAATGGGAAGAAGGCAGACACCTGCCCTGCATATTTATCCACGAAGATGCCACCGTTTTGTGCAATACCTCTACTCAACTGGAGTACTTTCTACTGGCTAATCAGTAAATGCTACCTCGTTGGGGAAATGTATAGTGCCTTTCCTACACTACAGCTGCTTAAAACACCCTCGTGGGCATTCCTGCTGCACGATCACATGATCGTGCAGCAGGAATGCACAAAAGAGGCATCGGGGGAAAGGAAAACCCTTTCCTTTCCCTCGATGCCTCTTTTGTTACAAACTCCCCCTCCCGAGCCAAACCTCACCTTATTTCCCCGACGCGCTGGAAGCAAATGGCTTCCAGCGCGTCGGGAAGAAAGGGAAACCCTCAATGATGCCAGCGCGCCTCGCGCGCTGACGTCATTGATGGGGAGGGCGGGGGCGGGGAGGCAGGGGAAGCCCTTCCCCTGCCTCCCAAAAAAAACCCGACGATCGGATTCCCACGGGGGGAGCGCCAGCGCTTCCCCCGTGGGTGGTCTTATGACGAGCTGGACTCGTCATGAGCACACGAGCACTGTGTGCCATGACGAGTCCAGCTCGTCATAAGCACCGAAGGGGTTAATCACTCATGAGTGGGACTACATCAATACAACACCCTCAGGTGCTGTAGGAGGTAGTACATGGAATACAGAAATCATGGGTCCTTTTTACCCAGTTTGTTGCTGAGTAAGCATGGAGACTCAAATAGAAGGTACAAGCATACACAGGAATAGCTGTCAACTAACATGGGCAGATAGATATCACTTAGTCAACAAAGTGGGAGGGGAGACAGAACTGTTTACATCAGTTGAAATAGCCTGACAGTTACATTCTAAAACAGGTGCATTCTAGCAGCTACAGGTCTTTCTGAGTATATACATTGCTCCAGCCCATTACTGAAGGGGTTAACTACAGTTGATGATTCAAGCAGAATAGAAAGACAAGCAACAGTGAAGACGGGAGAATCACATGGCTAACAAAATGGATGCCACAACCAAAATGGCTTCAGCTTATGCTAACAGCAATTTCTGTCATTTCCCACAGACGGCCCTTTTAGCATTAGCTGAAGACATTGCTTATGCAGTAGAAGGAGCATGAAAGTTATCTTGCACATCTATTCTCATTAATTCACTAATTTCCTGGTCTATTACTAGTCGGGCATTTACATTCTTGGCACTTTGTTTAGCTGGTATACATGAGGTACAGGTAGAAGCACAAAGGGAACAGAGCATTGGGCCACATTGGATACATAAACAGCAGGAAAAAAGGATCGCAACAAATATACATAGGGCTGATAATAGTTTCCAGCCCCATACAGTAAATATTGTCCATAACCATCCAGTCAAAGTCCATGTTCTTGAATCCTGATGGATTTCAGTGGCTATTTTATGCAGTTTAGAAATCGCCTCAAAAACTGAAGGGGCGTGGTCAGGGATATACACGCAGCAACTGCTCCCGATGATGCGGCATGCTCCACCACGGTCCGCAAGGACAACGTCCAACACCATCCTATTTTGGAGTGCCACAATTATCGCAATTTGTAGTTCTTCTGTGATATTTCCAAGTGCCATAGCTGTCTGATTGGTTACAGCCTCTACAACTCGTGTCAAGCGTCTGATCTTTCTGCTATTTAAGGCGGCACCAACAAAGAAGAATAGTCCCAAGTTAAAGTCAACATATTGCTGCAGTGCAGTATCAGTCTGATCCACCTCATCATGATTTATTGTTCTCTTATATCGGCTCTTGGAAATGTCATTAAACAGTTTATAGTCTTTGTGGTAGGATGCAGGAGCCAAAAACACAGGTGGAAGCAAAAAGGACATGTAGCAGCTTCCAGACCACCCAATAGGTAGGTGGTAATACCCTTTACTTCCACAAATGAAATTGGTGTTATGTGATGACAAAAAACTGCTTTTGTTTATTCCAGTAACATTTAGGGGCTTATTTATGAGCCCTTGCGTCACTTTTACGTCGCCGGTGCGTCACTTTTTGTGACGCACCAGCACCGTAAAAAATGTGCCTTTTTGCACCATATTTACAAAGTGACGCATCTAGGTAGATGCGTCACTTTGTAAACCCCTGCACCACATTATACCTGCGCCAGGTATAATGTATGCAGGGGGGGCGTTCTGACGCAAGAAAAGGTCGTAGAAGTGACGCAGTGAAATCTATAAGATTTCAGTGCGCCACTTCTAGGATGCAAATGCGTCAATATCTTACGCCTGCCTAATGGCAGGCGTAAGACTGACGCAGGCACATTTCACATGGGACTTGCCCATGTGTAATGACTCATTGCTGGAGTTGCGTCACTTTTGTGACACACTCCAGCAATGCGTCATTTTTGCGCCTACAGATACGTCAGAAATACTGACGTATCTGTAACTCCTTGCGACATGAGTCATACTGTAAATATGACGCATCATTGTTGTCGCAAGGAGGGCGCAATGAAAAGTGACGCATCGCTGTTTTCTCGCAGCGATGCGTCACTTTTCATAAATGAGGCTCTTAGTGTTCTAATACAGTCACTTTTTCCCACAGGGATGCTACCAATGCTGTTCACACACAGGTCTGCTCGAGCTCTAGTAACAGCTATACCAGGAGGTCCATTACCCTTGACAGTTCGAGTGTTAGGGAAAACATAGCATGTGGAGGAATTTCCTCAGCGATACTCCTCCATTTCCCATACAGTTCCTTTAGCTTGTGGAGTTCCATCTTCATCAGGGTAACACACCTTGTTTAATTGGGCATTCAGTCCACCTACATCAGCATTAGTAATGTTAGCAATTTCAGAAGCCCACAACAATGCAAACCAGGCTTGGCAAGAACCATTGTGCGAAAACGGCAGGGGAATAAAAGGTGTTCCTCCCTTTTTCTGATGAGCTGGCATCATTCCACACACCCAACAGTTGGTGATGTTCGTAGCATTATGGGTGTGATGCAACATTTGAATGAATGTATTGTTGAGGTAAGACATCCTGTGCTGTTGCTCATGATAGGGAAGAGAAAAATAGTGGTGCTCAATGGGGACAGGAGTAGTGATAGTCAGTAGATTTCGAGCAGGAGTTACTCCCTCTACAACCCATGTTATCGTAGCAATGATGATAACAATGGAAGTGAGTCCAATAATGAACATAGTCCTTCGATCGCAGACTCTCGTAGCAGTTGATTTCTTCTCCGTAGGCATGTTCATCTCAATGTTGAACAACGAAACAGATAACACACTAAGGTCCTGGGCAGACGTTGGTTTCTTCACTGAGGTTGAGACGAGTAACTACTAAAAAGAATAGGCTTTCACTACCCAGGACAGTGACTCAACCAGTCTTTTTCAGCAACGAAGTGTCTCTCTTCCGGGGTCGCAGCTGATATCGAGATGTACCAGGGATCGTGTGGTCCGGGAAGACTTCCTCAGGTTCTTCAGGTGACACAGCTCGGCTTCTCTCGGTGTTCAGGATATCGCGGTGATCTTTCAGTGCAGCAGGTTCCACCAAGGCGGACGTCACCCTTTTGCAGTGGGTAGAATGGACCCAGTTCTTCCGATTGGTCACTTGGACTGCAGTTCTGGTAGCTAGAAGAACTTGCTCAGGTCCCCGCCACCGAGGCTCCAGGCTGCTCGACCTCTGGAACACCTTCACCATCAACTGGTCACCGGGCTGCAGATCATGACCGTCACCTTGCGACCTGTCAGGAAGAGCTTCTCGAACCTGTTGATGAATAGAAAGCAAGCTGTTAGTCAATTGAGACAAGTAGTCGTTCATCAATACATAAGGTACATCATGTATAGGGCGTGGCTTAGGAATCCCCCAAATGTTCATTGGCCTTCCGAAAACCACCTCATACGGTGTGAGGCCAGATCGTGTATGTGGTATCGATCTAATGGATAGCAATGCTAGGGGCAGTGTATCAGGCCATTTCAAAGATGTGGAAGCCTGTATTTTGGCAAGTTTCCATTTCAACGTGGAGTTGTAACGCTCCACCAAACCTGCTGACTGCGGGTGAAAAGCAGCATGAAATTTCTGCTTAATCCCCAATCCTTTCAAAACATACTCAACAACTTGCCCAATGAAATGGGGTCCGTTGTCACTCCACAAAACTCAACAAATGCTGAATCTGGGGGAAAACTCCTTTAGGAGCACCTTTGCTGTAGTAAGAGCTGTATTATCTTTCGTAGCGTATGCCTCTATCCACTTACTAAAGGCACAGACCACCACTAAGACATATTTCAGATTATTACAGCGTTCAAGCTGGATATAATCCATTTGTAGAACCTCAAAAGGTGCAGTTGGTATTGCAAACCCTCCTGTTGGAGTTCGTGTTCCCTTTCCAGGATTATACTAGAGACAAATCAGACAAGACTGGACTATCTTTTTAGCTGTACCAGCAATATCTGGATGATCCCAAACTTGCATAAGTAGTTTTGCTATTGAGGATGCACCAACATGTGCCGGCCCATGTGCCATGTGAATCATGGGATGTAAATAGGCTGTGGGCAATTTCCACTTGGTCATTTCTTTATTCCTCCAACAGCCCTCATCATCTAATGTTCCCTCCTTAGACCATTGGTCTAATTCATCAGCAGAGGCAGATCATTGCATGTCCAGCACCTCTTGCCTGGCAACATGCCAATGTTCAGCCTGTGACTTGACCACATACATAGATGTAGTACTTTGCTGCATTGCAGTCTCACGGGCTGTGTGATCCGCAAAGGCATTGCCCTGTCTTATTTTATCAGTCACTTTCTTGTGTGCGCTACACTTAACAATCGCTACTTTCTAAGGATATGTCAAGGCAGTAAGGAGATTATGTACTAATTCCCCATGCACTATTTGTGTTCCGTGTGATGTAAGGAAGCCTCTTTCCTTCCAGAGTTGCCCAAAATCGTGAGCCACTCCAAAAGCATATCGGCTGTCGGTGTAGATGTTAACGAACAGATCAGTAGTAAGCTCACATGCTCTTGTTAATGCTATCAACTCAGCTGCCTGAGCTGACTTCTGTGGGATGTGAGCTGTCTCAACTACTGTCTGAAGTGTTGTAATTGCATAAGCAGCAGATGTCGTGCCATCGGGCAATTTCAAGCAGGACCCATCAACCCACAATTCCCCGTCAACACTAGAAAGGGGCGTATCTTGTAGGTCAACTCGACCCTTTGTTTGTTCTTCAGTAAGGGATATACATTCATGGGAGTCTTGTGACTGGGACTGAGTAGCTGGAAATGGCAATAGTGTAGCAGGATTCAAAGTCGAACATCTTTTCAATGTGATATGAGGGGCCAAAAGTGTCAATTCAAAACCTGTCAAGCGAGCACTAGTCAAATGTTGTGTTTTCGTTCAGTTTAACAGGGCGTCAACCGAATGGGGCACTAACACAAGCAATCTATGTGACAGGACTATTCCCTCACTCTGACGTATGGACACAGCTGTCGCCGCTACCGCTCGAAAACACCCAGGCAACGCACGAGCGACTGGATCAAGGACAGCTGAGAAATATGCACAAGGACGCTGCTTATCACCGTGTGTCTGGGTTAAAACCGAGAGAGCACAACCGTCCCTCTAGTGTACATAGAGTGTGAAGGCCTTAGTGTAGTCTGGAGTTCCTAATACTGGTGCAGAGCAAAGAGCTTGACGTAACTGCTGGAAAGCATTCTGGCATTCTGTAGTCCATGGGAGAGGCATCGGGGTGTCTTTAGTCAAAAGGGCTAACAAGGGCTTAACAATGTAGGAAAAGCTAGGGATCCACTGCCTACAGAAAGAAGTAAGACCAATCAGTGCACGAACATCCTTCTGAGTACAGGGTACAGGCGTGTCTAAAATAGCTTGAATGCGGTCTGGTGTGAGTGCACGTCCCTCCTTAGACAGGAGGTGACCTAAATAGGTAACCTGCTGTCTACAATACTGCAATTTCTTCCGAGAGACTTTGTGATGATGAGATGCAAGAAATGATAGCAATAACAGTGTTCCTTCTTCACACTGTTCAGGGGTATCAGCAGCCAACAAGATGTCATCAACATATTGAATAAGAGCCACCCCTTTTGGCACAGGGAAAGAATCAAGCTGCCTTTTCAATGCCTGGCTATATATGCTAAGACTCTCTGTATACCCTTGTGGAGCTCTACAAAATCTGAATGAACGATTATTCAAAGTGAAGCCGAACAAATAACGGCTGTCAGGATGAATAGGTATTGAAAAAAATGCATTCTTCAAATCAATCACACTGAATGTAGTTGCAGTAGGAGGAACCATAGTAAGAAGTGTCGTGATGTCAGAGACTACCGGATATTGGGGCACTACGATCTTATTAACTTCTCTCAAATCAATGATGAACCTGTAAACTTTAGTGTCAGTGTCTTTTTTCAAAATAGGAAGAATAGGGCTATTACAGGTATTGTAAGGAACTTCTTCCACAACCCCCACTCTGATCAAATCCTGAACAATATGTATCAATGCTTCTTCACCTTCTCGAGAAATTTTATATTGGGGCAATTGAGGCAACGAAGCACCTTCCTTCACTTGAATATGCACTGGTGGGATAACCATTTGACCCACATCGGTGTCTGATGTAGCCCACAAGGTACTAGGTAGTGATGCCAAAGCAATATCCTCTTTAATAAGACAAGACCTCTCAACCATTGGATAGTTATCATTTAAAATAACACACACACCTTCTTGAAAACAACGGGGCAGATTTACAAGCCCCCTGCGCCACCAGTACGTCACTTTTCGTGACGTACTGGTGGCGCAGGGGGCTCCTCGATATTTACAAGGAGAGGAAAAGCCACCCTGTGTGACTTTTCCTCTCCTTGTAAATACGGTCCCTTCACACGCAGCACTTTGCGGTGAAGGGGCGTTCTATGGGTGTTGCAGTGGGTGTTCCCACGCAACACTCATGGAACAGGACTCAACTCCAGAATTGCGTGAACTCGTAACTCTGGAGATGCGTCAGTATGCTACGCCACCCTAGAGGTGGCGTAGCGAGAAGCAATGAGGAGAAATGTTTTCATTTCTCCTCGTTTTCCTCTTTCAATGCGTGCTGCATTCTACAGCACGCATTGGAAGAGGAAAATGCCTGTAGTGATTGTTTTGTGCAGGAAGGTGCCCCTTCCTGCACAAAAACAATCTCCCCAGGACGCAGGCATCCTTGCACCATGGTGCAAGGGTGCCTGCGCCGGCGCATGACAGCAGTTTGTGCGCCAGCGCAGGGGGAAGCACAGAGTTGCGACATATTCTTGTAAATATGTCGCATCCCTGTGCTTTCCAGACTAACGCAGCACAACGCAGCAAAATGACTTGCTGCACTGTGCTGCGTTAGTTTAACGTAAATCTGCCCCAACGTATTGTAGCACGAAAATGTTTAAGCATATCGATACCCACAATGTTATCCGGCGTGTTAGGGGAAAGCAGAAATGGACATGTTGCAGTAAATTTATCAAGACTAAATGCAAGTGGTTGTGACAGTGGGCTAAGGGAAGGTGTCCCATCGAATAGTGTGTGTGTGTAATATATGCACCTTTTGTTTTTTAGAAGAAAAAGCACAGACTCTAATATCATTTATTAAGTATTATTGCGTGCCAGCGAATTGTGATTACTGGCCCACACCCCCTCCCCTGAGTAAGCCATGGAGTGCTCTGCTTCCCCTAACCTGAGAGATTCAAGCATTGCAATGGTTTGCATTCCAGTGAAGGGTTGAATGAGGACCCATTATTAGTGCAGGCCACACAACTAATGGCCCAGTTCCTTACAATTTGGCTGTTTCTTGAGCAGTTTCCTGTAGTGTATCCAGGCGTCCTCCTTGGATAAAATGTAATGAGAAATAATGCCTTAAGATCATTGATGGAAGCTGAGAGCACCAGGTTAGCTCCTGAACTCCTCACTAAAAACTGACTATCCTGAGAGCCTGTTGTTGTTTGTGTCGATCATTATGGGCATCCAAGCATCACAGGATGGAGAAGTGGCTCCCTATCAAAGATCAGGCACAATATCAGATAAGTGACAAACATTTTGTTAAGATGAATTGTTGAACCACATTTTTACAAAAATGTCTTGGGGAGCACCACTTAATAAACTTCTCTCTCAGAGACGCTTTCATATATATTTTCTCTCGCACTCAGTGCAGGCAACCACAGCAGAAGGAGAAGGACACGTCCTGCTCTACGTCTCCAGGCCTTCATTCAGTGCCCTGTACTCTTCCAAAATAATTACCCGGCTCTGACGATGCTTCGCAGAGCCCAGCAGCCCGTCCATAATCGAGTGAATTAAATTCAGCTCTGCAGTTTCCCGCGCTCACTAATAGAGGATCACTACCGTTTAAACAGGCACTGGCCGCCACAGATGTTAATTAACAGCATTCAAATCCAATTCAGCTTGCTCACTTATGTTTGTCCTGATGATGAACTCAAATAATTGAGTTTGAAACGCCGTCGACCCCTTACAACTGAAACTCCTTTCACTCTGGAAAAAATTTCTAAAGGAGTTCATATTACTGTTGTCAATGCGATGTTTTTATTTTAATATCACCCTCACTTCTCACGTCACGCTTATTGTCACTTATTGTGTGAGCACCTGAATACTATTATTTTGGAATAAACACCTGTCATAAATTGACCTACATATCCCTCTGTATATTACTTACCGCTCCCTTGTAAGATGCCAGTGGCCAGCACCCCCACTCTGAAAATTGTTCACCACCACTGGGTATGAGGAGGGGGGGGGTCAATACTCGTCAGTAGTCGAGTGTCCTTCAAACTGAAGATCTGCCCTGGCCTCCTGGGGCTGTAAACAGTAAATGGTTTGAAGAGATTCATGAATCTGTGGTTAATCTTTGGCACTAAAAGTGCACAGATTGCTCCGTCATGTGTGCCCTCTCCTTTTGCCTCGAGCTCTGATAAGTACTTACCCTCTTGCTAGCCTGAAAAGGGACCCTGCTTTCTGAACAGTAAAGTCTACAACTAGGGTCCGAAGGAGAAGACCACCTCATACTGAGGCTGTTCGAAAAGAACCAGCTGCTGTTTACACCCGCAAAGCGCCTGGCTACCCTCAAGGGAGATGAGTGCTCTACACAAATACACATAACATAACAAAGAACCCTGGAGCTTCAGAAGACAACTGCAGTGACATTGGTTCACGAGGCGAGGGGGCCGATTCACAGAACTAATCTGAGACAAAATCCTAAACTTACTACTTTTGGTATTCACAGAAGGCATTTAGTAGTAGTAAAGTTAGGATTTTGTCTTAAGTTAGGATTTTGTCTTAAGTTAGGATTTTGTCTTAAGTTAAACTTAAGTTAAACTTAAGTTTGTCTTAAATTTTGGTCTTAAGACAAAATCCTAACTTAAGACAAAATCCTAACTTTACTACTACTAAATGCCTTCTGGGAATACCAAAAGTAGTAAGTTTAGGATTTTGTCTCAGATTAGTTCTGTGAATCGGCCCGAGGACGTTTGTATAGGCAGCCCGGAGAGTGTGGGAGTGGCCACTCATGTACCTGGCATCACTATTGAGGGAACCAGAAACATACATGGCAACTACAGGGAACACCAAGAGTTTTTGGTTAAAACTTTACAACCACCACCTCTAAATCAGCAAAGGCCATCATGCGCACTCCGCCACTCTCCCGACCCCTCCCCCAACCCACCCAACACACACACGCACACACACCGAGGGAAAGTCATCAGTCATGTAAAGAAAGAATTGCTTGTGATGTGTAAGTGCCGCTGAGTCCCCTGCACACAGTGTCCATCTCCATCCGGGTCAGTGAACACAACGGAACAGAGAAGAGATGCGGCGATGAAAGGGGGTTTGCTTCCCAAAGACCAGCTTCAAATAATGTCACATCACTGACCCTGAAACATGCCCCAACAATCTCAGCGAGAGCAGCCCCTTGAGTGTGGATGCAGAGCACAGCACAAGCCCCTCGGACAAGAGGCAAGAAAGGAGCTGTGTCTGGAGGGGCCCTCAGGGGGGATAGAGAGGACCCGGCTCCGAGGGCCAGAGTCCTACAGAGCAGCATCTGAGAGTGAACCGGACCCCGCGGAACCAGTTCAGAGATGGGAGTTACATAGGGTGACCAACTGGCATGGGTGCAAATTCAGGACAAACATTCTGGACAGAAGGTCAAAATTCAGCACAAAAATTTGGGACAAAACATAGGTTTTACAGACATATCAGAGGAGGTCGCACAATAGTATATAAGTAGGTAAATAGACAACCAAAATAAGTACAAGTCAAAATAAGTTTATATAAGGTTGAGACAATCGTGCACTTCACAGTTTTTCAGTCTGCGCGCAGCTTTGCAAAGGGACATCAGGCCATTTCTGCAATCAAGATTTGTGCTAATGTATCAATCAACAATAAATAGTATTTTTTTATTCGTATATTTAAATCTTACTTTTAAATGTACAGTGAAAACGCTGTTCCAGTCCCATGACATTAAGAAGCACTTCGCTGGATAACCCCTTGTATTCATGTTTACTCAGAATTCTTTTACCTTGTACCTTATATTTATTAAGGGATAATATTTCCAGGGACATCAGAAACTGAACTGAATACTATTTTAAAAGTGGTTATCACAAATAACACTTTGACAATGTGGTAAATGACCTAAGGATGGAGGTCTTGCACAAATGGATGCTCTGCCTCCGACAGTTATTTTATTTTTATTTTCTCCAGCATGGCGTCAAGACAAAAGCAGAATGCCTTGCCCTAGTCTGATGCAGGAGAAGGCACACCACATGCTGTCACTACAATGGGGCCCTTCGTCATTCTATATGTCCTAATCAGCTGCAGTCTCAGAACGACAATGGGCCAGCCCACAGTCTGTGCGAGGTCAGCTCTTTGTAGAATTTATAGTATTAGCTCTCAGCTCAGGGTTTCAATGCTTTTGCATTTGACTCGTGAGGGACACCTAGTAACAGTGGAGCCAATTGAAAACAAGGGCGTGGATTAAAGTCCCCTTCCGAAACTGTATCGATTCCAAGAAGCCCTTGCAGAGCGAGCATCGCTGCAACGCCAGGCGAGACCTAATGAAACTCCGGCTGCAGATCCTCAGTGAGGTGCGTGAGTTGTCCTTCTGTAGGCAGCTTGGCGTAAGAGGAGCTCAGGGTGGATGATGCTGATTAGGTGAGAGGAAATGCTGTGTGCAGCCCACGGGCTGAGGAGAGGTCATTCCAAAGTGAGGATGATTTCAGAGGCGAGGCAGGCTGGCAATGAAACTAAACACAGGTGGCGAGGAAAGGCTGAGGGATGTCTATGCAGGGCTAGAAAGGAAAGCCAGCCACCTGCATCCATTTTAAAATCCTCCTTCGCGCTGCAAGCTCATGACATCACTGAGCAAGAAATGGGGAGGGGCCCGCATGTGAGCAGGAGAGACACTGATTTTCGGAGCATGCTCCTTTGATGCTGTTTTTTCCACTGTAAATGCTACCCCCAAAGAACGAACAGGCAGAATAATGGCTGCGGTCTGTTTTTGCCGTTTTGTTTACGGGGGCCGCATGGAAGGGTCTGGTAGGCCGCAAGTGGCCCGTGGGCCATACTTTGAGTACAAGGGTACTAGAGCAATCAGACCACTGAACTGGCACAGCAGAGTTCATCTGTGGAAGGTGCAACTTTCTACTACCTAGAGGTTGTCTCCATTGAAATGGGGGTGGCTGCAAAATTAGCAAGGCATGCGCATAATCGTGTCAAATGCTTGAGTGCAGAGCATTTGAGTTTTTTCCCTAATTCCCAATTTAAAAAATAGTAATGATTTATAGTGTTTTTTTGACCGAACACAACACATCTTTAATTAACCAAATGTGAAAGCGCCTAGTTCTACCTACAGTCGTTTACATAGAACACTGTTTACCTGAACTGAGAGGCTCATACATCAGAGCCGAGTATGGATAGGAACAAACATTACTTGCACAGAATCTGCCCCTGACAGGCAGTATATGTCCTTGCCATCAGCCGAGAATGTTCTTAATGCGGTGAAGTGCGTGCAATCTGGCCAGTGAGCTTTACCGAGCGCTCCGAAGCTGCACAGTGGCTTGCACGCAGCCAGCGCCTTGTGCTGCCTTCAGTCAGGGGCATCAAAGGGCAGGGATGCTTTCAGAATGATGACACCCCCCCCAGAGCCGGGGACGCTCTGAGACCCAGCAGATGCGCAGGGCTGCAAAAGGTTTTTTTCTGCCCAGTAAGATCTGGGGACGTGTTTTCAAGGAAGACAAGGCAGCAGCAGATTGATGGGGGTGGAGGCGGAGTCCCCAAGGCCTCCTCTCTGCAGATTCCACTGTCTGTTCCAAGCCGCACATCACGCAGCAGGTTGAGCCCTTCAGACAAAGCCGCACTTAAAATTAAATTCCACTGCCTGCTGCCCAAAACACGGGGCCTCTGCAGAGCGCAGGCAATGGGTGTGCGGGCTCGCTGACATTATCACGCCCAGGTGTCAACAGAGCTGAGTCATCGCCCTGTCATTGCCTCCGCATTTGCACTACGGTGCGACTGCACAGCAGCAGAGCACAAATGGCGCCAGCTCACAAACAACAAGCATTTGCAATGTAATAGGACTCGCATTTACGCAAGACCTATTGCATTGGAAACGGGAATGGGGCGTGTGAGAAGGAACGAATGGGAGTGCAGTGGGGGGGCGAGCATTCACGGACTGCGGGGGGCACGAGAAGAAAATAGTGTCTGAAGTAAAGGGGCCAGTAGCCATGGAAGGATACTAATGACAACATGGCCATCATGAGGAGGGACTAACAGGCCTAAAACCAATCGGAAGGCAGAATTTAGGACCTAACCCAATGAAAAAGATGGGTGGAGAGTGGGCGGAGCTTCCACAAAGCTTCCACACCATACTGTATAATGCATGCCTCGTAAAGCGAGCATCGCATGCGCTGCAACGCTAGGCTCTACCTAAAAATATAGGCAGGTTGGTACAGATCTGTTAGACCTGTCACCATTGGCGTTGGTCTCCCTTCCATTTTTCGCTTTTGTCTCCTCTGTGTTTGCTGGTGTTAGATGCTCTGGGCGCTGTGCCACTGCCATTCAGTGCCACAGCGCGAATGCTCCCTATTGTAAATTGACTGTATGAATTGGTATAATCCTAATTGACCCAAGGAGCATGATAGGAAAGTCGAATTTAGTATGCCTGAGCTCCAAATATTAAAGCGCATCTTTTAGTGACGATTATTTTTATATTCTGTGTTTAAAACTACCACCTTTGGGAAGTAGGTATTTTCTTGCCTAAACCTTCCCGTGTGCTCTGCTGTTATGTGTATTGGCTGTCTGGTTTTGGAGGGTCAGGGCAGGCTGAGACCGACCTGGATTAAATAGAGAGATCTGCAGTTGGAGTATGGGGAGGGGTGACCCTTTGATCTGAGCAGGGCTGGGCCTGGCAAGGTGAATGATGGCTCCACCTCCCACTGTGCGTCTGATGGCAGACCCCCTCTCCCTGAAAGGCAGGATGCCGCCTCGTAAACAACGTGCCCCCAGGACCTCCCCAAACTGGTTCTGACTGGGTTCAGTGATTTGTGACTTTTTGAGAACAAAGACTTTTGGGGTATAAAGATCTGTGCAAAACCCCTACAGGGTGTGTTACTTCTGGATGTCAAGACGAACCTCTGTCCGTGTAACGAGAGGGAAAGGACTTTGAAACTTTTATCCATCTTGCTGAAGCAACTACCCAAGGGCCTGATTTGAGCTCGCCTCCTGCTGAAGTCTCAGGGACATTAGACTTCACCCATCAACCGTCCGGATTCCTATTTGAGAAGGATTCTCCTCCCAAGTGAGGCCTCTGTTGAGAATTCCAGAGCCTCTGGTTCTACTGCGGGGAACGCAGGCTGAAAGTCATCGCATCGCTATTGTGGGCCGCCGCAGCTGAGGAGCTGTTGCCGCTGAGAGCCCACATTTGCCTGTGTTACCAAAGTCATCATGATCGCTATTGTGGGCCGCCGCAGCTGAGGAGCTGTTGCCGCTGAGAGCCCGCATTTGCCTGTGTTTCCAAAATCATCGTGATCGCTATTGTGGGCCGCCGCAGCTGAGGAGCTGTTGCCGCTGAGAGCCCGCATTTGCCTGTGTTACCAAAGTCATTGTGATCGCTATTGTGGGCTGCCGCAGCTGAGGAGCTGTTGCGGCTGAGAGCCCGCATTTGCCTGTGTTACCAAAGTCATCGGGATCGCTATTGTGGGCCACCGCAGCTGAGGAGCTGTTGCCGCTGAGAGCCCGCGTTTGCCTGTGTTTCCCAAGTCCTCGTGATCGCTATTGTGGGCCGCTGCAGCTGAGGAGCTGCGCCGCTGAGTGCCCGCATTTGCCGTCCTATGAGAATCATCGCTATCGCGGGCCGCTGCAGCTGAGGAGCTGTGCCGCTGAGTGCCCGCATTGGCCGTCCTACGAGAATCATCGATATCGCTATTGTGGGCCGCTGCAGCTGAGGAGCTATGCCGCTGAGTGCCCGCACTAGTCACCACTTCGAGGATCTTGCTATCACCTGCGGGTGCCGCTGGGTGCCCGCCTTTAAGCCCCATCCCAGGATTATCGTGAGTGCACGCCGCGGACCACTACAGCGGGAGCTGTGGCCGCTGCCAGTCCGCCTGTCATCACTGCGGCTTCCTTGTGAGGCTGCGTGCCGTGCCCCTTTAAATCTCAGGTACATTGTGCATCACCGGGTCGACTGGACCCCGGCCTCGAACTAAGTTCGTTCCACACGCTTTTTGAGTGCCTCTATTGCTTTGAAGTAAATCTGTAATTATGTGCATTGTGGTTTCTTGATCGCTTTTGAGCCTTTTGTTAAGCCTATATAAAGATACTTATTTTTCTATAGCTACTTGTGTGGTGTCCCTTTGTAGTGTCTTCACTGCGTTGTTGTGTATGGTCATAAATGCTTCACACACTGCCTCTGAGATAGGCCTGTCTGCTCGTGCTCCGTTACCACAGGGTTGAGCAGGGGTTATCAAAGGGTGTAGCCCCTTACTCTGACTTAGGAAGAAGGATCCCTATTTGGACATCGGCGCCAGCCGCTGCCAACTGGAGATCCCCATTTCTAACATTGGTGGCAGCGGTGGGATCAGGACTTGCATTTATGATCCACATACAATAACGGGTGTACGCTACTAGTGAGTGTAGGCCTAGGCGCAACCACATACGGTTTGATTTTGTTCTATTGTTGATTGTAATTGCCAGTTATGTCTACAATGGGAGGCCAACGTCCAATGCTTCGGAGGATCTCATCTTTGAGGAAGACAGGTTAGAAACCTACACTGCCAAACAGCTAAAGTCTTTTTGCAAGCGATTCACAGTCCCTGTTGCGGGTCTCTCTAGGAAGGAGAGTATCAGAAGGCCCTTAAGGCCTGGTTAGAAGCGAGAGAGTCCGCTAGGAATGAGGGAGAGAATGCTGGAGGGCAGCAGGATGACGAAGTGGATTTAGTGGGAGGTAAAGCACTTTCCAATCCAGGTACTAGTGTGTCCTCAAAGGGTCTGTCTCCAGAAGAGATGGAGGACAGGGAGAGAGATAGGAGGCATAGTTTGGAGATGGCCAAATTGGAAGGTCAGAAGGACCTAGAGAGTAAAAAGTTGGATATTGAGAATAACAGGTTGGCATTTGAACTTGAGAAAATGAAACTTGAGCAGAGAGTATTGAGGGAGTTGGAGATCAAGGCTAAGAGTTTAGAGATCTCCCCCTCTGGTGGCAGCATACCTTTAGTACCTACCTAGAGTAGAGTTTACATACCTAAGGATGTCATCAAGGATTTCCATAAGAGTGAGGATATTGGGCAATGGTTTGCCGCATATGAAATAGCCATGGTGTCCCACCGGGTCCCTGAGAAGGATTGGGGAGCGGGGTTGTGGGGACGCTTTGTGAGTGATGGGAGGGATACCCTGTTGGATCTGCCTGAAGAGAGCAGGATGGTGTATGCCCATATGAAAGAGGCCTTAATGACGCGATATGGTTTGACCCCAGAAATGTACAGGCAGAGATTTAGAACCTGTAAGAAGTTAGAGGGTACCACTTGGGTTGAATATGTCCCTAAAGAGCATCATCCAGCCAACGCCTTTCGTTCAAGCTTGCTGTACCTCAGCCCATTCGATTCAGACTGCCAGAATACCATTTCTGAGCTACCTGACCTGTGGCATTATCAGATGTCCACTTGCGATTAACTACCTCATGTACCTAACAAGTTGCAATATGGCTTTATCTTGAGTCTTGGATGCATGGTCTCTGGTTGTAAGAGACCTAGGACACGTTTCGACAAATGAACCTACGGATCAGTGATATTTAGCCCTGATGAAGTTCGAGCAACCAATTTGAATGAAACGCGTTGGCTGGATGATGCTCTTTTTTGCATTCAAATAAAACTGAGGACAAAATTGGAGATTTTTCTTGACTCATTCATTTGACGGTAGTGGATTGACTACTGTCACAGGTGTCAAGCTGTAGCTTTTGGAGCTTACCTTTACCATAAGGTGAAACTGCGTTACAAAATATACCCTCACAGCGCCATAGATTACAACCTTATTAAGATACATTTGTTTTACCATCAGTTCGACTGTTTATAACAAGAACTACATTTCAAGGAACATACAATATATATTTCTTACTTGTCAAGCCCTGAAGAAGTCCTATGAGGGACGAAATGCGTTAGCAGTCTTGTCCAATGTGTGCGGTGTTTTTAAAGAAATTTTCTATGGATTAAAAAGAATAAAAGGAATCGTTTTCTACAATCAAAAAACGACCACTGTTCTCTCTTGTGGGAAGACCTTACTTCAATTCTTTGTGTTTAATTATGGACAATAATTGCCTTTACCAATTGTTTACCTGTTGTTTTGAGTGCAGGACCATTTGTGCTTAAACAGTTAAAGTTGGATTGAAATGAGAAAGAAGGGAGAGATGCAGTGAGAAATATAAAGTAACAATTCTGTAACAGTCACACAGTGTGAGTGGGGAGCAGGGGCCGTATGGCAGTCCCGGAGTGCCCACTTGTACAGTTTATTGTTCGTGGCCCTAGAGTGTCATATAGAATATTGTTCAGGCGGGGGCACCGTGGCACCCTGGCCAGTACTTACGCAGTCGTGGAGCCATGCAGCAAACCTGTATTGGGTGTATCATATCAGATCCTCAGAAGTCTGGGGGTGACAGCAGGTCCCCCGTCCATCACCACTGCCCACTGTGAGTCCGTCAGAGATGGGGTGTCCTCTGCCGAGTTCTGGACCTCCGACCCAGATGATGAGGAAGGGCAGGATGCTGCATATCTTTCGGCATTCCTCACCGTTTAGGGCTCTTTCCCTTGCTGCTTGGACCTTGGTAAAAACCTGTATTTGGCGTTTGCTCCATTGTCCATGGTGTCTCTGTGTTTGCCATCATTGTTGTGGTGCAACCGTCGACTCCCTGTGGGAGGCTAAGCCATTCTGTTCTATCCAGTCCCACGCAGCCTCCGGAGTGGTGCAGAAATTGGTTTTACCTTCATGCTGTATCCTTAGGGTAGCTGGAAATTGGAGAGTGTACTTCACATTATGTTCTCTCATGACTTTCTTTACTTCGAGGAAGGAGGATCTGCGGCATTGTACCGCTAGAGTGTAGTCCGGGTATATGTGGATCATAATATTTTTGATTGTCCATTTGCCACATGCTCTTGTGACCTGCAATATGTGATCCCTGTTGCGGTAAATGAAGAAACGTGCAACCACTGGCCTCGGCGGGGCTCCCAGGCGAGGTGGGCCCCAGGGCACTCTGTGGGCCCTTTCCACATAGAAGAACTTATATTGTTTGTCCTGTAGGATCATACTGTTGAACCATGTCTCTAGGTATAGTTCCATACTTTGGCCCTCCGTGCATTTCGGGAGGCCCACTATACAAACATTGTTCCTTCGGGATCTTCCATCCTGGTCTTCCACCCGGTCTCGTAGATATCCTACCTCTTTTTGGAGAGGCTTGAGTAGTTCATCCATCTCCTTTACCGTGAGTCTCAGGGCCGCTAGTGTTGAGTCCGTGTTCTCTATCCTGTGGTTTAGTCTCTTATGATCTTCTCGCATGAAACCCATCTCGATCTATAACGAATCAATTTTGGGTCCTATAGTTGATTTAACGTCCAGAATCGCTGCCATGAGTTTGTTGAAGCGATGTGTGTGATCGAGTGGTGCTTCCGGCGTTTGTCTTTCGGTTTGGGCGTTGTCTGGCAGTTTGTCAGCAGGGTTGGATTCGCTCCCTGATTGGGCCTGAGGTCTATCCGGTTTGCTCCTGCCCATCTTGGGGGGGGGGGAGAGAAATGCATGCTGCTGGTGCAATGGCTGGTGGCAGCCGCGGTGAATGCCCGGCCGAGGGCGCCATCTTTTGCAGCGTGGATACCTTTTATTTTCTCCCCCTGTGGAGTCCAGCCGGGTCCGCTGTTTGATTCTACCGCACTGAGGGGGGAGGTGCATCTCTTAACTCCCCGTGTGTGTAGGGCGTTGGGGACCAGCCGTCTGGGTCGCAGCCCTCCACAGGCCCCTCCGTCAGTGACCTCTAGCACTTTTTGGTGTGCTGAGTTTTAAGTGGCGCCTGGTGTCTCTGGTTTATTTAGGGTAAGATGTTGGTACCTCTTGAGTTGTGTCCTTGTGCCCCTCGGGGGGGAGGGGCAGTAGAGATAGAGGGTACCAGTATATTGTTCGCTCCTATACACCCCTCGCAATTTATACAACGGCGGTGGAATTTCGTGAGACTTTGAGTCCGTATATACAGGTCTTCCTGCACTCGTGCAGACTTAGACCTAAAAATGTGTGATGTGACACCCTCCTGTAATACAGCCTCCTGGTCGTTGTAGGAGCTCCTCACACCACCGAGCAGGAGCCAGACATATTGATTTATGAGGTGTGTTGCCCCCTGCAGGCCTCTGCTTCACGCCTCGGCGTCCCTGCCTCTATACAGTCCATGGGGGGCCCTCTCTACTCCAGTTTAGGAAAGCCGGACTGTGGGGGATGTTGGGAGCCATCTGCGTTCCCCCCAAGAGGGGCGCAGTCTCTTGGTTCGGAAGGGGGGGAGAAGGCGATGTTGTTGGGCGAAGGCTTGTATCACCGCTCCAGAGTGTTGGTCGCCCGGACGGTCACACCTAGGTCCCCGGTCGTTGGGCCCTCTGTCACTGACGGCCCGCCCACGGTGGCGACTGCTCCCTCGCTTACCGGGGCTGCATTGCGCTGTCTCAGTCACAGGAGGGTCCGTAGCACAGCCCCTCTGCCCTCGAAGCACAGCTGTGATCCTGTACGGCCATGGCTGCCTCTAAAGTCAGGATCTTCCTGCTTAGCGCGAAGCAGCGCCTGGTCGGCCCCTATGGCCGCAGCGAGTCACAGCAACCCAGTGCAACCATTGCCGTAACATCACCAAACGCCACCGAGCTGCCCCACGCGGGTCCACGGAGCCCCAGCCGAAGGTATAGGGCCACTATCAGGCTTCAGAGTCGCTCTGTGAAAACGGGTATTACAGGATTTTATAGCGGGCAGCAATGGAGCTACTCAATGCACGTCCACTCCGGGCGCCATCTTGGCAATGCCCCGCATATGCACTGTAAATGTATTCACATTTAAATTTTTAAATTTATCTCATTACAAGGACGTAAGTGCAATTTTTTAATCATGATAAAGTGTCACACATAAGTCATTGAAATGCACACTGAAAATATGTAACTGTCACAAATAAGCACTCAGAAATCATTGTAGCTATGCTTACTAAGCTTTCTCACCTCTACCTTTATCCATTGTTCGCTTTTAAATCTACAGCACTGGGTGTTTTTCGAGGCCATACTTTCAACATTGTAAGAAAAAACTGCAAGTCCCATAATGCAATGTATTGAAGGCTAAAAAGAGAGCTGCCAGAAGGTGTTAGTGGAGGTGGCGGAGCTACTGAAGGCTGGAACTTGATATCTGGCTCAGCTCAAGATCATCTTCAGCTGTCAAGCCCAAATGAACCAGAGGTTTCATGTGGCTTCTCTCTGCCACCCATGCTCTAACCTCATGCTCCAAGAATTAAAGAAGAAGCATTAACTTTTTATATATTAAAATGCAATAAAATGTAAAACGGGTGAGAAAGAAATATAGACATCCAGTGTGAATTGCACAATGTGAAACCAGAAAACTTCTATACGTTCCTGGCTTCTCTCCTTGACCGAATTGTGTGATCCTAGCCAACAAGCCTCCTTTTTCTTTATCCTCACATGTGAGTGCACCTTCATTTACATGAGTTCTAAGAAGTTCGTTGTACAAAAGCCTTGTGTGTTTGATTTATTAGAATATGATGATGTCCCATCTACAATAACCATCTAAGGCACATATTGGGTACATTTGACGTATGTCTCACTTCATGGCAGTGTCATCACACCAGGGAGAAGGAATGTTTCTAAGTTCATGTTTGAAAATGATTACTTTTAAAATGTCCCTCAGTACCTTGGTATAAGCTGAGGTACTCTTCAGCATGATAAATAAATACAGGGGCATATTAGCAACGTGATTATCGCCACTTTAGCGGGACTTTTTCCCGCTAAAGCGGCGATAATTCAATCGCCCTATTAGCAAGCTGTCGCTAACTGCTGTTAGCGACAGCTTCTAGGCGATAGCGACCGGGTTGGGTGCCGCTTTGCATGCCAGCGCTAATGGCATGCAAAGTAGGCGTTCCCAACCTAAAAGCGACTGGAAACAGTCGCTAAGGTCGCTATCGCCTATTAGCGAGGCAGGGGAGGTGATTAACGAACCAGTGCTAAACACGTTTAGCTCTTGTTTGTTAACACCTGGTGCACACCTGACTTAGCCATGTAATCCAATGGGAGGTGGATTACATGGCTAAATCCCCCTCACCCTATCACCAAGCTAACACTGGTCACAGTGCGAATATCGCTTGTTTTCAAGCGATATTCACACTGTTCTCCAGGGTTTCTATCGCTTTGGAGATAAGCGTTGCTGATAGCACGATATCTCCGCGATAGAAACCTGCGATAGCCGGCGATAATTATCCTAGCGCTAACTGCCCTTAGCGATAATTATCGCCGGTTATTGCTAATAGGCCCAACAATTTCTTGCATTCTAGAGAGCTTTTATCATATTTTGACATGATGTTTTTTGCTTGTTTTACATAGCCACATGACTCGGCTTGCGCACAGTCTCTTATGAGTCAAGCCACACCCGTGGATCGGCTCTGGCTCTCCCAGATAATGTGTTGGGTTTCCCACCTCTGAGTCTCACCCATCTTAGGGACACCTGGCACATATGCACTCTTATGCAACTAAGGGAAGCTTGTTCTACTGATGTCCATGGTGCACCTGTGCAGTGCCTAAATTGAGCTTGGAAACTGTTTAAAATGCTTGATATAAGTTAGCTTGACTAACTGAAGTCCTTAATTTTGAAATGCATTTTGCTTGCTCTGCATGTTTCTTCTTTTGCAGGCACGTTCTCATGACTTCATAGCTAGAGAAAAGAGGTTTATTGTATTAATGATAGTGATGCATGAGAGAGGAAATCTTGGCTGGAGCGTGAAGAGTAACAAGCTAAAGAAGCCTCCTATCAGAACGAAGAGATACTCGAGGTTACTGCAACTGCCCAAGTTCTGTGGGATGGTACAATGTGGAGTTCAACACCATTGGTCGCTGGAGGTGAGGGGAGATAGATAAGGCTGATGTTGAAGTATCTGTGTGTTTTAATTTACATATACACTGTTAGAGTTGAGAGCAGATCCCTTTGGATTTCGAGAGGTTGTTACCTTTCTTCTTGCGAGTGTGTGGTTTTATGGTAACGATAACGCTGA
>CAWUFW010023955.1:0-67299 GCA_963921515.1 Calotriton arnoldi | reverse complement strand
GGGTAAAACATGGGGATAAACTCTGATACATGCAGGACTAGGTGCAGTAAGCATGTAATTTCCAATTTTCTGAGTGTCAACTTGGGCCAATGAGGTTTTTAATGCTTCTGGTGAAAATTGCATATTAGGGAAATGTTATGTACCGAGTACAGCTGCTCCCCCTCTGTGCCCAATCATAAACAAGGTCATAGAAACGATCATAATCCATAGAAATAATAGGAATATGGTGAGAATATTGCAACCTCATAGCAGAACAGCACTATGATGTGGTGAATTTAATATCTGCATATATTCACTCTGAATGAGTGGTTATGTTGACATTCATTAGCAATTCATCCTTACTGAAACAAGCGTGCATTTCCATTGTGCCAAGTCAAATGTTCTTTCCGTTGAAGCTGAAATTATGAAATAGTAGTTGGGAAAAAAGAAATATATGTAAGTAAAAGTGAGTAGCAAGCAACATTTCAAAGGCCATGGGCTTACATACCAAGCACTAGCAGAAGTAGAGTCACACAATTGAAAGTGTGCAAAATGTGTTTGTTGGCTCAGCCTGTCCTGGGAATTGAATTCAAGGTAATTAGTTGTTCATGTGCCCTTGATGTCATTCTTAGCTCCTTATATCTGGTTGTAATTTTAGGTTTATATATTCTGGTTTCCTTTCTTATATAACAGAAAGGTCGCCACACCACTTTTTTGCAGAAAATCAGTTTATTACAGAGCTTCTGCCAATAAGCATTTCAGCTGTCAGATGCAGCCTTGATCACATAGGGGATCGCCATTGTGGTTCAGAGTAAAAAGTGCATACGTGCTCTAAAATGACATACACATAGAAAAATACTCCTTTATTATATCCAAGACCAAAATATTTTATAACACTTCTTAATTTGCTATGAAACCCAATGTACCCCAATATAGGCCTAGGTATTTGCACAACCTTTTACCTACATTTGTCCTACCTTGCTCTACATAATGGTTCTGGCGCTGACCTTTTACCTAGTTAGGTGCAGCATAAATGTCGTGTGGTTTTCTCCAAAAACTAGCCTCATTTATTATGCATGAGGATTCTCAGTATCACAGCAGGATTACCATCTTCTGCATAATAACTCTGTATAAGGGTCGCCACTATCGTCATCCTTGGCTGACATGCCCACAGTACCATGACACATCTAAGTAGAACCCCTGAGGGTACCTTTCGGGTATATAAGTACCACATCTTCGCTGGGCAACCCGGAGGAGAAAAAGCTGACATGCTGACACGAGACGCTGAAGTCCCTGCACGCAGACACACCAGCAAGCAGTCGTCTGACATTACTCGCCTGTTGTCCACTCGAGACCAAGACGGGGTCCTTTGCTTTCTCACATCAGGTAATGGGGTTGGCTCTTTCCTAGGGGGTTCTTGGCTATACACCTACATACATGCTAGGTACACTTAGATACATCTAGTTAGGGTGTGCATCGTAGGAGTACGCGCTATTACCGTCATGTATTTATATGCCTGCATATATTCACAATTTTAGCACCATGGTAGAATTCTACCTTTTATTTACTCTATTGGTGCTTGTAATCATCTATATCTGTTTCTGTCTCATGGTTGTTGCACCACATGTATTTTATGCTAGAATGACTCTGGTTCAATAAATACTTATTGAAAACGCCCCCACCATTTATTCTGTGTATCTCTCTGAGATAAAGTGAGAACGAGTGACCAAGCAAAAAGTACTGTACTGTTTCCACGATCCCTGAGGGGTCAGGGTTCTCATGTTTGATAGTTGCCAGAAACTATCCGCTCCTTGGTAAGGTTGTGGGGCTTATAGTGGCACTGTGAGCTAGCTGGTCTACAGACTAACATATCCTTTGGGGGTGTCTGGAATCAGTCTGGACACCAATACCTTAGTTTATGTTGTCTAAAACGTGCAGATCCTATATAGATTTGTAGGAACTATGCAACAAATTCACATGTGACATTATAATTTGCAATTAAATCTACCTTAAAAACACAATAAAACACTTCCGCATGATATCTGGTATACAGGCTGAAATATAAATCTTGTTTTTCAGAAAACAAGGGTGTCTAACCTTACAGAAATATGTATCAATCCATTTATTAACAACATAATATCACCAACTTTTCTAAATGTTCCTCCAAGTGAAATTCTCACATAGTAGGATTCAATTATGCAACATTTAAAACATTACTTTTAACTGCAACATATGGTTGTACCAGCGTTCTAACATTTTCTTTCATATTAATTGCTGTGAAATACCCTGTTCAGCCTTACTCATCACACAAACAACATTATGCCCAAGTAGACTAATCTAACCTACCATGTACCCTGACTAATACCTGCTTCTAATACAAAAGCAGAGAGAGCGTTTGGTGTTTATATATGTGTTTGCAAAATCTCTTCTGTATTGAGGCCACCAGGGGTCTTTGTTTCAAGTTCAGTCATTCGAAGAGTTGGTGCTACTGAGTTGTTACAATAAGTCACAATTGAAATAAAAAAAATGTTGCCAAAACGGGAAGTGCTATAAAATAATGATGACCTTGGATATACTGAAGAAATATTTTTTCTATGTTTATGGCATTTTTGAGCACATATGTACTCTAAAACACTGAATTGAGATGCCGCTTACTTATGTGATCAAGGCTGCGTCTGACAGATGAAGCGCTTCATGGCAGAAGCTTTGTAATAAACTGATTTTTTCGGAAAACTAATGGTGTCAACGGCCTTTCTGTTATATGCGGAAGGAACCCAGAACTTGCAAGAAGCTAGCTGGCTCCGTTTCTGTTAATGCCCCATTCGGTTTGGAGTATGGTATCGGCCAGCTTCAAAGAAAGACTGTGACTATTTCTTTTTTTTTGCTTACTTATAAAAGCCTTCAGCCAGACCTCCTCATCTGCTGGTCTATTGTGTCATATCATTCACATTGTCTTCTCTCCTCCACAGCATACATCATGGGCCAATTCTGCCGTTGGCTAACTTCACTGTGAACAATGGCGTTCTGCTTTTTCACAAGGAGCACATCCACACACAAATTATTTTCATTTAGTTCCAGGGACAACTATAAGAATGTGAGCTTTTTGAGACCAAAACAATTTTTTTTGCTTCAGACAATTTTTTTTATCTTGGTATGTACCTGGCATCTCCTCCCACAATACAATTTTATAAAAACCGTGAAAAAAAACAAGAGTGGACAAAGCCTAAAAGCTAGCAGCCAACACCAGACTTAATGGCTTTGTCATTGGTCAATGTTTGTTTGAAATTCCATTAATACTTGTTTAAATTGTGTGCTCACTGGTTCATGCTTTGGGGTCTCACCTTCTAAATATGTTATCAGCGGGGGGATCTTCATTCTGAGGAGTTTCGCTAGAAATGGGTAATTTGCAGGAATCAGGCGCTCGAGAAGAGCCAAGACTGAAGTTCCCCTTTCGACATCCCAGCGAGGATATGAAGAAATGACCTGAAAACCCACAACAAAGAATTCAGAAAGTGATTCTTTCATGAGTTCCTATTCTCTGGCCTTTAACGCTTCTGGAAATGCTACCTTGTTCTCTACGCAGTACTTAGTACCAACCACATTTTGGCTGTTTCTGTATAATGTAAGTAGCATGTCGTACTGATAACCAATTGACTGGAAATAAAACCATCAAATTCAAAAGGATAAAAGCTGAGTTGAATTCAAGATCTCCATGGGCAGGTTGCATAGAAATGCCAGCAAACAACTTGTGAAGAGGGATCTGGTGGAATATGGTGGGGGTGAAATGTGATACTCACTAGCAATCTGATGAAGAGGCTGTGTATTGGAATTCCTTTAGCTGTTTAGGTACAAAAGAAAGAAGACATGTCATACTCAGTCCATAAATTACTGAGCAACACTTGCCAAAGGAAGACATATGGCTGACACACACACTTAAGACACCCAGTAGTACCTGTAAAGAAGAGGTTGGGGTGATGGGTGGCATTTCAATGAGCCTCTAGAGGTCATGAGGATGCTTTGAGATCCCTGCAGATAGTGGCAAAGGCACCCCTACCACTAAGGGGGCTTCTAGGGGTGTACAGTACCTTGACAGCCTGTGCTGCAATTCTCTTCCTCCCTCCACTAGCGGTTGCTGTCAAGGAATGAAAGCTGCAGGTTGAGCTACCTAAGCTGCCATGCACAGGTTTCTGCTACAGCTTTCATTGAGGGACAGAAGACTCCAGTGGGATAAGAGAGGATGCCTCAGGAGCCGTGGACGTGCTTTACATTCTGAAGGACCTTGGAAAAATGGGAGCCATTTTCTGACAGCGGATACCCCAGAAGAAAAGAGGACTCCAGAACATGTTCTTGCATATCTATTTTCTAATAAGGTTAACGACCTGGGGGGAAGGCAATAATGAGCACATAATTGCCTGTTCTATTCTGCTCAGGACCCCTAACATGAGTGACAAATAAATAGACTATGATACCATCTGCCCAGGTCACTTGCACTTTATCAACACATCCATTGGAAAGTTGAGTGGGGAGAGCTAATTGGAACCCTGGAATTATAGCAATTACAGGTACTCACCACCAGATGCGAATCTCCTTCGTAACCTTGGAGTCAGTCAAAATAATTATTTTCACTTACCATCATTGAGCATGCATCCTGTGTACAAGTGAGGACTAATAACTAGCATTTTAGTCTGGATCTGAAGTCCAAAATGTTGAACAAGAAACATTGCAGAGACAAATATCATAACTAAAAGTAACTCCATGGAGAAATAAAATACATCCCTGTTGCGGCCGGCAAAAGTAACAACACATACTTAGGTACCATACCCAGCAGGGTATGATCAGCATACTAGACAGAAGTAACATCATGGAGAGCAAGAATACTCCAAGGTTTGAAGAGGAGCATTAGAGCCCTGAGTAGCCTCATAGAGTGTGGAAACCTGGGACAGTTAGTATATTGCATTTAGGGGGTGAGAGCATTAACCAGACTAAGAGCTGAAACCAACAGGAAAGTAACTTTGCGTCTGGCAAACTACAAAAAGTATATAGGGCTTACTTACAAGCCCCTTGTGCAACCGGTGCATTACTTTTTGTGACACACCGGCAGTGCAACCTGCTGTCCCATATTTACAAGGACACGTAAAACCACCCTGCGTGGCTTTCGTGCCCTTGTAAATATGGCCCCTTTACACGCAACACTTTGTGTGAAAGGGTGTTGCTGTGAGATTTCCCACGCAACACCCATGGCTTCTGCCGCATTTCCAGATTTACAAGAAATCGTACACCTGGAAATGCGTCAGAATGCTACACCTCCCCAGGGGAGGTGTAGAGAGGCGCAACAAGGAGAAATGCTTTTATTTCTCCTCGTTGTTTTCCTCTTTCTACGCATACTGCATACTGCAGCACATTTAGGAAGAGGAAATTACCTCTTGTGATTGTTTTTGTGCACAAAGGTATGCCTAACTGCACAAAAACAAAGGTATGCCTTACTGCACAAAAACAATCATCCCTGTGACGCAGCCACCCTTGCACCATGGTGCAAGGGCGCCTTCGTCGGCGCATGGCAGCTAATTGTGCACCAGCGCTGGGAGAGCAAAGGGATCCGTCATATCATTGTAGATATGACGCATCCCGGTGCTTCGGAATTAACGCAGCGCGGCGCAGCCAAATGGCTTGAGGCACTGCAATGAGTAAATTCCGTGTAAATAAGGCCCACATAGAGCAGCAACATCAGCACAGATACATATATCTCTAAAAGGAGAGCAATAACTGTTATTGGAAAGATTGACAACCAGATTCTATAGTAAATCAACCATAACTCCTGAGCTAATGGACTGGTTCTTCAACTCATGCCAGATCATGACGAAGTAAGAGGGGATCTGGGGAGTGGAGGAGGAAGCATTAACCACCTTCAATGGTAGATCCCACGGTGGCAATGAGTAGGATGCTTAAGACTCACCACATTCCTCAAAGTTGATGCTTGCTTTCTTATCTACAACAAGTAGCATCTGGCACAGTGCTGGCACAGATGAAGTATAGTCCTCTTCCAGCATGTAGCTCAAAATCTCTTTCCAAAATCCCTGCAAGAAAGAGCAGCGAATGTGTTATTAGTATCATTAGCATTTAATAAGGCTTTATTCCCACAGATAAACAGTCATTGCAGGTGGGAGTGTTTCAGGTGGGTCTTCTGGAGATGGGGCTACATTTGAATTATCCCCTTCCTGATACCATTCCTTGCTGATGGGGTCCAAGGCAGATGCCTAGCATTACACTGATGTAGCACCAACCCTGTTTAATGCTACAATCTGTGATTCTATATCCGAGCAGAATGAACCCATTATTTGCAGAGAATGTGTGCAACATTTATTCTCCAAAAACCCTGCAAGTGAGCTGAACTTTGCAAATTATCTTAATATCTGCTGTTATCCTCATAACAATCACAAAACAGAACTATCTTTATAAATGTGCCAGAGTATGCAAAGCTATGGCTGGGAATGAACGACCCTGTCGATATGAAATATTGGTGCTTGATGTATCATCGGGCAAGTAGCAAATAGTAGATGCAGATTGAGTAGCTATGTTTTGCAAAATGACTGATGTACCATTCAGTCTCGTTTCAAACTGGCTATTTAGAATAAGTTGCAAAACCTCCTGACTCATTAAAAAGAATGAGGTAGGATTCAACAATCTTTTCCGAATGCCGGAAATGCTGGGAATGAGGACTGCATGGGACAGCAGACCTCCATCCCTGCAGCAGAGGAAACAGACTTTACATCGCGTCTCGAACCACGCTGTGCCTTAACAACGTGGTCCAAACCACTAATGATAATAATAATGAGATTTATAAAGCACATAGCTACGTCAGCTAACGTGTCCCAGCGCTGGGGTATCAGTCCTATTATACAGAGTAAGAATATGAGAACCCTAATCTAAGTTAGCCTGAAAAACCATGTTTTTAAATTCTTGCGAAAAGCTATTTCAGATTTTTCTTGCCTAAGTAAAAGTGGTAGGGAGTTCCACATCTTGCCTGCCAAGTAGTTGAAGGAACGGCCTCCAATGTGAGCACTTTTGATTCTGTGGATAGATGCAAGAGAGGCATCAGCTGATCTCAGATTTCTTTTAGGAAGATAAGGTGTGATCAGAGGGTGAAGATATTTAGGGCCTTTATGATTGAGAATCTTGTGACAATAGCACATGGCTTTGAAAGATACCCGATGCCTTAACGGACGCCAGTGCAGCATTGCTAGAGCTGGGGTCGATGGTGAGTGTCTAGGCAGATGAAATAGCAGCCGAGCTGCCATATTCTGCACCCGCTGTAGTCTTCTTCATCATGCCTGTGACACCCCGAGATACAGAACATTGCAGTAATACAGTCTCAACATGATTAAAGACTGGACCACTGTCTTTCTGGCTGCTTCTGGCAGGAAGACAAGATTGTTTTAAGGTATTTCAGATCCCAACACATCGCCCTGCAAGACTCATAATTGCTGTACTTGCCCTAATGTGTCTTTACAACGCATTCCTTTATCACACAAGCCGTTACAACCACTTGCCTAAAGGAAAGCGTTGTTGGACTAATGTTGGACTTTAAGTCCAACTCTTTCCCTACAGTTGCACAGACTGGAGTTGGAATAGTAAATACTATTCCAAAGTCCAGTGCTTTCCTGAAGGCAAATCATGGTAACGACTTTGTGGAAAAGGAATGCATTTTAAACATGCATTCATGGTTCAGACCACTATGTGCATATTTCCCACATTCAACCCTGCAGCAGAGGGAGCTTTACTAAAACATGCTAATATGTGAGTTAGAGGATACTGAAGATCACCTGGGAATTCAGGAGTCTTTGGACATTCTGCAATTTATATTTTCTACACTTCTAGTTTATTGACCCACCTTATTTCACATCCTTCTAACTCACCTCATCAGTATTTCTATGGCGTAATGCAATTTTATTGAGGAGCTGAGAGATTTGGATGCGGATGGTCTCTTCTTCAACATCAGATTCATGATCCATGTGATTAGTGCCCTGTGAAAATGTGGAAAAGCAAGAGAAGTAAAGTAACATATATTTTCACATCATTTTCACTGTGTTTTCTCTCCTCATGGAGGTACAAGAGACTTGAGAGTTAAAACATCACAATTTTCAAATCAAGGTTGTAAGCACAAAGAGAACCTCTTGGCTTAAATTCAAATGTGAAACCAAAACCACTAGCCCCAAACATGTCAATAAAAATGTATAAATGAGGTTATGCTCTCATGCCCTGCTCGACGGAGTATAAAAGTGTACGGTCATTTGGCGGAGAAGAGTATAGCGTTCATATACTGTCAAAATACCGGTGGACTCACTTATAATATGTAAGGTTCTGATACATGGGGCACTACATCTGAGACATTGCACCTCAGGCACCACAAGGTAGTCTCTCGTGCTCACTACACAGATTGTGACGGCCCATGCGCCCTCCCTTGCCACTTGATGGTGAAGTATGTACTACATTATGGGACTTCTTACACTCAATAAGACAAAAACATACCGGGAACTACATTTTTGGGAGGCAGTGTTGATATGAAATACTGATTTGAAGTATGTTTGTGCTACTTTGTGCAGGATTTGGTGGTTTTACCTGTTAGGCATTTAGACGATAAAGCGGGGTATGTAACAGAAAGGAGCCCACTAGATAATGTACTATCAGTGAAAAACACAGCTTATCAGTGCATTCGCTGAATGCCCATGTGCCTTGCCCAATCACCCAAGAAATTTCCCAGTTAGCCCCGGTAAAGTCTAAGGGCCAGTTGCCTCTCATAGACTGGATCGTGAGGTAGGCCTATGTACTGTATGTGAGCACTGCTGTTGAGACGTGTGTGGAGCGAGTCCCATTCTCACAGTGTCTGAGCAACTTATTTCTTTGCACTCATGCCAGTCAACATGTGCATCAGGTTACTAAGATGGGATCTAGGTATTCAAGCACCATTGTTACAATGCGATGCAACATAAGGACAGGTATCTGAATTGTTCCTGGCATGATGCCTCTGGCCTGTGGTAAAACAAACTATGGACAGTGTCTGGCTCATCTATTAGTTGTGCTTATTGTGAACACAAGAGTAAGACTAAGCATGGACTGCTAACACTCTGGATTATGGCTTGGCCCCAAGGAGATGGATACCAGATGTCATCAGTGGTGCCCAATCCCCACACATATTACTGAGCATGGACTTGAGTTGTGCATCTTGGTACAACTACTCTGTAACATGGGTGCATTGGCCAAGCTTGAGGAAGTCCTACCTGGTTCACAGTGATCAAGAAGGTCATGGCACCTTTGCTGTTATGGAGGGATTGGTGAGACCATAAGCCACTGTGGCCTACTCTCCCAGAGACACTGACAAAGCCAAGTATTCTGCAGTTTTCAGACACCATGCCACCTGCCATTGCCCATGCTGCCACATATCACCTGCAGCCCCACAAGCACCGGTGAAGGGCACTGATCCAACACCCATTCCTGGCCCCTAGTCATATGACAGGTGTTTCCTCCAGCTACTAGAGATAGGATCAAAGTGTAAGTGCCCAAAGGACTTGAGACGGTCCAAGAAAAGAGAAGAAGCAGAAGAAGTGCCCAATACAAAATCATACATGGGACCTGTGGAAGAGGAGGGCAATGAAGGAGAAAGAGAATAACTAAAGGATATTATCAGACCACTTTCTGATACTCGTTGTTCACAACAGTGGACGATTTTGCACAACATAAGAGCAGGATAAAAGTTATAAAATTGTCAGAAGTGCCACAGTACTAATCAAACCAGCTGCAATAACTGAAATTTCGGGACAACGACTCCACTTGCATTTGACATCACTAACTCAGACCCCACAATAGTAAGGGTACACTAGGTTAAACTTTTCACAATAATGGAAAAACTGTAGATAGGGTATACTGGAAGAATGACTCTTAAAGTGAAAGCTATAAGTAAATTTACTTGAGTGGTTTGGTTCACATCATGGGCACCCTGGAATAACAAGACATGAAGAAAAGGCATGTACAGTGTTGGCACTGATGGTCAGCTGCTGAATTTCATGTGCAAATGTAGCAGACAAGTGGATAAGGGACACCCATAAAAGTGACGGAGGGAGAAAGACGCACTGGAGTGGAAGTGGGGAACATCAAGCTCAAATGAAGAACATAGAATGTCAAGGTGAGCCTATGGGAACTAAATAGAAGGACATGAGGTCTATATTCCACCACCAGGGGCAAATATGTGACACTGCCGATGTATATTATATGATATGTCAAAGTAACTACATTGGGGCACAAGGGGACTAAAAGGTCCACTTATTTCTTGCGGGCTGACTACTGTTGCTGTTGCCTAACACATTCACCTACCCAAATATGTACATCTGCCACTTACCTGCTCTTCGATGAGGAGGCTGTTTTTTTTAAGCACATATTCCATCACAGCTCTTCCGTTCACATCATAAAAACCTTTGGCTGTTAAACTGGATATTAAACTTAAAGAGGCAAGAATAACCTGTAATAAAGAAAAAAGGTAAGCATGGTTAGTAAGAAACCCTTTTGGCCTATAAATAGAAGAAAATCCCACATTCCGGTGAGAGAGCAGCAAGGGAGTGTGAGGAAACCATACAATCTCTCCTTCCTTTTGTTCACAGAGTAGAGAGATATACATTTTTATGTGTGGAAAGCCAGTACCTAGATACAACCTTTTAAAGTATGTTGCAAAAAGTGTTATTACAACACTCTGAGAATGAAACTAGAGTCAATTTAATTAAACTGTTTTTACAGAGTGTCTGACTGAAGTGTGATTGAGGGAATATTCAAATATTCCAGGTGGGCTACACCTTCTATAGGTGCCTGAGATATGATAAAAGATTGAAAAAAACATTGCAAAATATGCCTAGGGAGGTTACAACCAACAAAAAAACCTCTCAGGACCTGGTATTGATTACAAACACGCAAATGAGAATTCAATAGGCTGTGGATTCCACTTCTGAGGGAATTAAAACAACCTAGAGTAGTCTGTGGGAAGAATGATGGCCGCTGTCTAACTCCACCTGCAAGATTGAGCAGACATCCCAACACTGACAGCAGATAACAAATGGGTTGCAGTACTTAGAGTCCATTGTCCCACACCTTGTTGTTTGATTGATCCATATCACTTTCAAGAAGTCGTTTTGGCTCAAGACAGTAAAAAGTCACAGTCTCCTGTATCCACGTAGTGAGTTAAAATTCACATTCCTAACATGGTTCTGTACACTGTATATTTGCACAAGCTAGCCCCAATGGCTTCAACTGCCAAAGAATACATCCATGCTTGATTTCTGGGATTCTAACATTCCTAGTAGAGTCCTGTCTCTGATGTTTCTGGTTTAGTCTGAAAAGTATCTAAGGTTAACTTGGTTTATACCGTGCCCTGAGGTTAAAAATGACAAACCTAATAGACCTCTCAAAGAGAATCCAATAGAGACAAAGTCATGGCAATACAACTTTTTGTTGGTTATCAAAAGAAAACAGCTTTGTTGATTTTCCTTCATGCCTATGTCCTGTGCTTGCTTACATGCTGAACATGGTGATTCTGATACTGAAGTTACCTGCTTTCTCAATGGCACTGAAGTCAGGCACATTGTGGACATACATGGCATCAAGAAATTCACATATATTCCAATTTCTACAGACAATACATCTTTTATATCACAATCAGACTTTTCAAATGTGCTCATTGAATATTATCCTGTATTATCGATCCACGTTTGGTGAGATTTCGCTGAGACATCGCCCAAATATAATTCTTGGTAGAGACATTTGAAATACCTTACACCCCGGTTGTTAAAGATTTGAGGAGATATTAATATTCTGATCTTCAAAACCCCTTATTTGATCATCAACACTCTCCTCCTCAGTGAGAGGTATTACAGATCAACTCAGTGTGAAATACAGACCAAACATGTTGACAGCGCACAAGAACTTTCTTTTAACACACATTTATTCAACAATTAGGGAACAGCGACTTTCTCTGAGATTGGGTCTGAAAATGCATTGACACAGACTAGGACAGGAAAACTGGGATATATCCACTTGGACAGGGAAACAATGTAACACAAGACACACTGAACTGACACATATGGCTGGAGGTTGCATGACCCAACACCTCCACGGAAGACTTGCCTTGGAGAAAGTCAACAGACTGTGGTGTGCATACCACAGCTATGAGTCCATGTAAGTAGAGACTACTGCACTATGCAAAAACTGCATAACTTTAATTAGATTGAGTTGTTAATTATGAAACTGCTTTAACATGGATTGCTTTACGTATAATAGCTTGATGGTACCTTGCGATTGTCATCCTCAAGCACGTGACTGACAGCATCCAGATAAAAGGCACCTTCTGAATCTATTAAATAAAGCCATACACCAAATGTTCATAACACATAGATATTGTCTTTGTCTAGTAAGATCAAGATTAATACATAAGTAGTGAAGTTTCCACTATCAACTGTGATTACCACCCTGAGGGTCCTGTCTTTCAGTTTTAGTGTGTGAGTCTGTGACTGTGAGTCCCATGGGGCTATCAATGCCTTCCTGTTTCGCTGTGCTTGTCTGTGTCATCATGTACCACTGAGTGTGTCTGTGTCGTCTGCTCCATATTTTATTTCCCTTTTTGTTCCTGTCCAGTGTCTATGTCAGGATCGGTTTTCACAGTGTCCCTGTCCCATTATATGGCTCACAATGGGAACAATTAACCAAAAAGAAAGAGGTGGCACTACTTTATTTCTTCACCACGATTCACGTAATTGAAGGTGATGTAAGCGAGACTTTATTCGTAAATTACAGTGCTCTACAACGAACTGTTGGCAGTTAATGTAGCTGAGGAACATGAAATTGAAGTGATTTGCTTATAGCTGCACCATGTTGGACAAGTAAGGGAGTAAGTTGGGATTACAACTTAGGGCTCCAGATTCCATGACAAGCATTTTAGTCCTATAACTATTCTCCATGTCTATCTAAATCACACACTGCCACCCACCCACTGACAGTCTTACCAGTTTCAGAAAGGAGCTTGCAGAGCAGCTGTAATGTTGTGGCACGGGACTCTGCACCTATCTGCATCAAGCTACTTTCCAAATATTTAAGGACCTCACTAGAGTGAGAATGGGCTGCAAGAGTAAAGTGAAGAGAAAAAATAGACAAAAATGAAAAATACAACATAAAATCATGCAAGAAGGAACTCAACGCCGGGGAGCAGGCCATCAAGGCCATTCTTCAACGCAAGTCCAGGAGATATGTTATCAATGGTCTACAACATTTAATGATGATCTTACGAGCACATGGTACTCATGTGACTACTATAGCTGTATATAGTAAACTGGGCACCATATTCCAGTAGCAAGCCAACCAATGCACTGGGAAGGGAGATAATTACTGAAGCAATAGTAGCTTTTAAGACGATCAAGTTATGTGCAGGGCAGTGTACAGAAGTTAATGTTTCAGAGGACCTGATCCCTAGTAAAGGCCAAAATATACTTGCAGTATCACAAAGATATACATACATACATTTATGACCAACTCACCCAGTGACAGGATAATAGCCGTGGACACCTTGAGTGGCTCTTCCCTTTCATCGGAAACTCCACTTGAGGGTGTGCAGATCTGTCAATAACAAAGCCATAATAAATAATAATGGAAGCTAGGCTATCTGAAAGCCAATCCCATACATCCAGACAGCAAATACCTTCCAGTGGGGGAATGACAGCATAAGAGTTTGTCAGGACTTGTGGGGCCATGATCCATACCGCGCTACAGCAAAATTAATTGTGTGGAATACAGCATATTCAGGGAACCAGATATTGGTGGAAGTGCAAATTCTCAGTTACCACTCTAAGATGGATGCCTTAGTTTCCTATGGTTTTTGGATGGTTTGTAGACTCTGAAGTCTGGCGAGATTGCAGCAGGCAGTGGTACTGAATGCTTTTAACACAGCTGGCACTAGTGGCGGCTATTCAAGGAAATCAAGACGGAGGCTGTTGTTACACTTCAACTTGGTTTATCTCTGGGGACGGTAAAGCTGTTCCCCTTTTGCGTCCTACGGTGTCAGGCCGGCAAGGTGGGTTGCATGCTTTTCAGAGCAGGCCTCTTTTGTTTCACTTTTTGCCCCTTTTGCGTCCCAGGTTTCTAGTCAGCAGAGTGGGGAGCGAGTGTTTCTGTCGGTGTCTGCACTAGGGCCTTTTTCTGTTCTCGCCGCCACTCGCTGTTTCTGCCGTACCACTAACAGTCATTTTTTTTTTGTTCTTTACTGGCATTCAGTTCTCGCACTTTGGTCCCCATCAGAGATGCTTGTCTTTTTGGTTCCCGTTCATTCCAGATTCCACGCGCCAGCATTGCTATTTGAAATTTCATGCTATGGCCGTCAAGTTGTGCACCTGTTTTCAGAGGGCCTTCTTGTGTGTGGACTGAGGTCTTGAATGCTCCAAGTTTGGATTGTAAGGATATTCCAGAAATATTATGTATTTGGATTGTTTGAACTAAATTGTGGGGTAGTTTCTGCACATATTGCCTTTAGGAATCCTAGCGGGATAAATACTGATTTTCTTTTTATTGATGGCATTAATCAAATGTATATGATATATCCTATTTATTATTATATATATTGATTTAATACATGTGATGTTATTAAACCTCTTTCTGTTCACTGTATAAACATTGGGTTTCCTGTTGTTGGGAATGTCACGAAGAGTCCAGTATATGTTATATAGTAAAGTCTAGATGGACAATTGATCCTCCGAGATAAGCTTTGTTAGTATTATTCTCTGTTGTAAACCATTGCTATTGGGTAAAACTTGTTCTTTCAGGTCTCCATCCTTGGTATTCCCCCCTGGGTCCCTTCCCTTGCCATGTCACTATGTTCCTCTGTTACCTATTATCAGAGCCAGAGCTGCCGAGAGGCGTACTTATGGGGGGTTCTTGCAGAGGAGCTCTCAACGCTGACAGATCTGACAGAGTTATATCCATTGTCTTCTTTCTTTGCATCCTAGAAGCAAATTGGTTCATATAGGCTTTTTATGGATTATAATTTAATATTTTATGCAAGAGAGTTCCCAAATGTTGCCCTTTAAAAACACTCCTACTATAAATTGGATTAAGGTAGAAACTTTATTTGTTACAATATGTTACACAGGAAATGTCTGTCGCCTCCCACTGAAATACTTTGTATGTCCTCATGTATATACCTACCAGGTGATGCAGGGCGGCAAGCACGGTTGGCACAGTTCCATTCAGCGCTCTGCAACTCTTAGTAACAGCTGCCTTGATGCATAACTCAAGGGTCTGCAAGGAGATAAGAAAATTGAGACGAGGCCAAAGGGCAGTTTGAGGAAATGGTGATGGTCAGTGGTGAATTACAAACTTCAAAGTGTAAATTCTGTCTGAATGATAGAGTGAGTTTGTGTGTGAATGAGCTCTCTTGTGTACTAATTCTAAATACATATGACCACAAGTAGATTTTGACAGATGACCGTGCTTATGTCTAATTTTTTCTTTCCTGGTTGCTCTGTTTTCTTGACTCACAGTGCCTCGAGATCTCTCAGATCCTCATAGCGATTTCTGTAGAGGTTATCTGTTGGAGTCAGATGTTGGATTTTAGTCCATCAAGGAACCAGAAGAGGACATGTTCAGCATTTAACAGGGGCATGCCCTAACACATGTAACCTAGAATCACTTTTTATCATAATAGGCCCTGTATTCTTAGCCACTGTTGCTGATGGCCCTTGCCTTGGTTGTCCTAGTTCTCTTGGTGGTTCTAGTTCTCTTTGTTGTCTGCTACTCCTGCTTCTTATAGCACTCTTGTCTAGATCCTCTTGGCCATCTTAATCCCTTCCTTCCTGGCCTTGGTCTTCCTGCTCCTGGTCTTCCTGCTGGTCTTGGTCTTAATGGTACTCATCAGTTTTGTTGATCTCCCTTTCCTTTTCAAATCGTCATTCTGCCTTTGCTACTCCTGTCCCTAGTTCTCCTGATGCTTGTCCCGTTGTGATTCTCTTGATGGTTGTGTCCTCTTGGTGGACCTGGTAATCCTAGTGCTTCTGGTCTTCCTGGTTGCCCTGGTCCCTCTACTCCTCTTGGTCATTCTCCTCTTCCTGGTCTTCCACCTATAGGTTTTCCTCTTCATGCTCCTGGTTTACCAAGTCTTCCTTTTCATAGTTCTCCTAATCTTCGTGTTGATTTTCTTGTTCTACTTTTTTCTAGATCTCTTCCTCCTGATCATCCTCTTATTCTTCTTACCCTTCTGCCAACTCATATTTTCCTCAAACTCATCCTCCTGGTCTTCATCTAAATATTCTTGGTCCTGGTCTTCTGGGTATTGGTCATTGGCCATAAGTAGCCCTCATCCTCCTGAGATCCTACTCCTGTTAAAAAGATTATCTTTACCATGGTGCTTATTGCTGTGTCCCTCCTAGTTGTTCTTCTGGTGATCTTGCCCTGGTGTTCTTCAATCTTTTCATTCTTCTGGTCCCAGTTCTGCTGGTCCTCATGATCTTCCTTGTCCTTATGCTCATGGTCCAGCTAGTCTTGGTCATCCTCTTCCTGGTCCTCTGGATCGTCTGCTGCTGTTACTCCTAGCAATCCTGATGTTGGCCCTCATGTTTTTCATGGTGGTCATGGTGGTGACTGCTGTTCTGGACCTCCTAGCCTCCGCTTTCTCTTCTTGGTCCTCTTCCTCTTACTGGTCTTCCTCCTCCTGGTTTTCCTCCTTATTCTCCTAGTCCTCTTGGAAATACTTTTCCTAGTCTTCCTGGTCTTGATCCTCTTGGTTTTCCTAGTTCTTGGACATGGTATTGGTCCCCTGTTGGTTCAAGTGTTCTAAATCCTTCTGGTGGTCCTGGAGTTTCTAAACTTCTTGGCTGTCCTGGACCCCCACCCCCCTTCTACTCATCCTCATGGCCATCTTCCTCCTCCTCATTCTGTGTAGGGTCTTCATAGTGGTGTAGGTTCTCCATGTTGACCTGGCCATCTTCTTCCTTCTTGTTCTGGTGGTCCTGGTCCTCCTGATGACCCACCTTTTCCACTTGCACATCCTTCTTCTCCTCTTTGGCCTCCTGGTTCTGGTGCTTCTGGTCTACCTCATTCTACTTCTTCTCCTGGTTTTACTGATCCTCCTCTTTGTCTTGGGCATGCTGGGCCTCATGTTCTTGTGGTCTCAGTCATCCTGGTCGACTGTGGTCTTTGGCTGCCCGATCCTCCTGGTCTTTCTCATGGTCCTCCTGCTATTGCTTTCTCTTCATTATCTTGGAGATCGAGTTCTTTGTGTTCCTAATCCTGCTTGTGAACCTGGTCCTCCTCCTCCTCCATTCAGTTGTACTGGCCCCTTTTCTGGTCTTTTTTGAAAGTCTTGTTCCCTTGTCCTCCTCCTCTGTGTGACCTCCTCTTCACCCCCGTGTTTCTCCTACAGGTCCTCTAGGTATCTGCCTGCTTCTCCAAGTGCTCCACACTCCACTAATATATTCTCATCCAAAGTCAGCCAAATACACCCTCCAGCCACAGGGCACACTTAGATGTAGCATGGGTGGATGGACACTATTGGAAATACATTTTCCCCTTTTTTCCTGTTAGATAGTAAAATACAGACATAATTGGGGTGCTCCTCTAAAACCTGGATCCATGTGCCACTACACCTGTTTCACTATTAACATTTGTGGACCAGGATTCCTCAATGTCCCTCTTGCAGCCCTGCACACTGTGAACCATGGGAGTGCAGAGGGGCCTAAAAGGGTAGCGTTTGCTTATGAGAATCAAAGGCAACGTGGAGGCAGGAGCTACAGCACAGAAGATGTGTGACTAAAAGCAGTTTTAGGAACACATTTCGCTTCACAGATGCTAATGAGGAGAATGATCACCTGCAGTGAAGGCTTAGAAGACTCATTGGGGGAACAGCCTCAAATTATGGACATGGTCAATATGCCATACACCAAAATTCTGTCATGTTTTTATGTTTGTAGCTGGTATTCAAATTTTTATTACAAGTGGAGACTGTCAAAATAAGGACTGGTAAGGAAATTTGAACATCCTGTCCTTTTAACTGTAAGTGCTCAGACCTGGCAGAAACTTGCCCACTTAGAGCCTCAACATTAATCTTCTATTCTCAAGCCTCACCAAATAATAGTTCTGTGGAAATGAAAATTGGCAGATTGAAGAAGTAATGATTCCAATAGTGTGTCCACCAAGGTCTACGTCTCTCTTGCTTTTTCAGCTAATACAGTTCGCACCCCTGTAACTGTGGACTATTTCCTTTGCTAATATTTGTTTTTTTATTTCACATTGCAACCAAAAGTAGTATTCAATAATGCCAACACATTATTGATTACCAACATGATACATTTCCAGTGCTCCTCTTGAGACTACATTGTTTTACCTGTATGTTCGGTCACCAGGAGTGTAATGCAAAGCCGTTGGGCTCTTTAGTGAAGGTCATTTATAAATTTACTTGTATTTCCCAGGGTGTAAGCAGCCCCTCAGACTAGAGAAGATGCAATGGCACACTGTTTGTTCTAAGAGGTCACTGAGGCTTCAGTAAGCCCAATTACTGCTTGGGACCTTTCTCAGGGTTCTAGTGACTGAAGATCTGCTGTTTTGTTGTGATTAATACATCAGTATGGAGCGTCAGTATGCTTGATTTCACTTCCATAACCAAATGTTACTTACCCAGTATCACAACAACAGGTGGAGCAAATTACAGCAAGGTTGATGTTTTTTAAATTCTAGCACAATTGCTTTGGTTCACATTGCTCCTTTATTTATGCCGATTTCATATGTAACAAATAAAAATGCACATTTTGCTTCTCTGGCTGCCTTCATGGATTGTGTACAAATCACAATTCAGCTGGTTCAGTATTTGGAATAAATGTTAGAAAACTATATTCCCGTAATCCCTTCATCTATCCAAACAATAATCCAGCTCAAAACTGAAGAAATTGTCAGGCGTGAATGTGTCAAATAGTGGGGAATTAGAGTCCGAATTGATGTGGTATTTCCATTTCTCACGGCTACCTAAGGGGCAAACTTGGAATCATACATTTTTCCTACATCCCAAAAATTCTGATAACCACAACATTGGTACTGTTGGGTATGGAATACCAATGTGTTGGCCCAATGTACACATGCTGGAGGCCTGAACCATCTCGGACTCTAACTGTGGTGTAACTGACTCACCAATGGAACCCTTTAGTTCTGTATTCAACCCTCATTTCTAAATAATGTATTGTTTCATTGCAGCTAATCTCTCATTATGGGATATGGTGTTCATTATGAGTGGATCACTTGGGATTGGTTGAAGTGACAGGCATGGACAGCAAATAGAGGTCACACTCACCGTGAGCAAACGAAATGCCATATCAGCAGGCAGCTGGTGCTGGAGCCTTTCAACCTCATTGACCAACCATGGAAGCTCCTGATCGAGTTGCTCCTCTGGCAGGACGGAGGCCAAATGTCCCAGAGTGGTGATGACCTGCCCCCAGACCTGTTAAGATAAATTACACCCGGTTTTCAGTTCCACACACTAGACATTAACTACTAAGAAAACATGAGCTACATGTGGAAGTAGGGGGTTCCCTTGAGAGGCAGCTGCCCTTGACATCTGTTACCTAGGAGGTGATTCTGCCATGCAAAGGCAGTGGTTTGTTTTTACTGGCAGCATAATCCACTAGACAAAACTGATTCTCAAATATAGAAATGTTATCCATGAATTTGTTTCTCTCTTGTCTAAGATCTCCAAAGCCTATATTAATTCCATCTTGTCAGGCTACCTGGAGGATAATAACATACTGGACTCCTCCCAGTGCGGGTTTCGCCCGGGCCTTAGCACGGAGTCAGCCCTCCTAGCTGTGACTGAACATCTGAGAGCAGCACTGGATGAGGGACGTACTTCGGCACTGATCCTACTGGATCTCAGTGGCGCATTTGATACGGTCTCTCACCAGATTTTGATACAGAGGTTGAAGGAGGCTGGCATAGTGGGCCTATCCCTGGATTGGTTTATCTCCTTTCTTTCGGATAGGTCCTTCCAGGTGTCGGCCCCCCCTTTCACCTCCAGAATCCATCCTATCAAACAGGGAGTGCCGCAGGGCTCTGCGTTAAGTCCAACGCTTTTCAACCTGTATGTCCAGCCCCTAGCTGCGGTAGCCAAGAGGAGAGGGCTGACTATAGTATCATATGCTGATGATACACAATTAGTAGTCGCCCTCTCCGATGACTGTTTGAATGATGCTGCTAAATTTCGGAGCGGTCTTGCGGACGTAGCAGGGTGGATGACTGCCAACTGTCTCCAGCTTCAACGCCAGCAAGTCTGAGGTCTTGCTGGTTGGAAAAGATCTTGAGCTATGGAGTGAACAGTGGTGGCCCACCACACTGGGCCCTGCTCCCGCCCCCAAACAGGTGGTGAAAAACCTTGGGGTCTGGGTTGATTCGGCCCTCAGCTTCCAAACCCAGACTAAGAAGGTGGCAGCAACATGTTTTGGTATTCCTGCGTGGGCTTAAACCTCTGCTGTTTTTTTTTTACCCTTCTATCCGACAGATGATTGTCCAGGCATCTTTGTTGTTGAGACTGGACTATGCCAGCTCGCTCTACTTGGGGGTCAACAAGACGGAGACTCTGAGACTGCAGAGAGTCCAAAATGTAGCCACCAGAACTCTTCTCGCCATGCCTAGACGCTGCACCACCTCCACCGCCATTTGTCAGCTTCATTGGCTGCCAGTGGTGAAACGGGTGGAGTTCAAGTCCCTCTGCTTTGCGTTCAGGATCCTGAAGTCCCCTGCCCCTGGCATCTTAGCGGGCCTGCTTTCCGCCTACGTTCCTACTCGTCATCTTCGCTCAGTAGGTCAACACTTGGCAGTTGTCCCCCGGATCAGGAGGGCTCGCGCCGGTGGGCGCTCTTTTCGCACACTGGCAGCTAAACTGTGGAATGCCCTTCCTGTACACATCCGAAGTATAGATAACTATCTGACATTTCAGAAAGCACTGAAGACATATCTTTTCCCTTCTTTTTAGGTTTTGTAGTCCAAGTCCTTCTGTCTGTCTCTGTGGCTCTTAATGGCCCTCTGGCTTTTTCTTTCGCTTGTCATGATGGGCTCCTTGCTGTTAGCGGCCTTTACTGCTTTTAGCGCCGGGACGCCCCTTTGCTGGAGCAGCTGCGCGCTCTACAAGTCAGCCTAACATAACATAACATGAGGGTTCCACAGCCACTCTCTCTGTTTTCTCCCCTCCCCAGCTCCTTTTTTTAAATATATCTCCCCTGCCTCCTATTCATGGGCAGGTTGTGGTAGACATAGAAAATAGACTACTGCAACTGCGATTTTATTAAATTGCCCTAGAATCTAATTCTGTCACTTTCTTTTTCAAAAATACTTATTACACTTACTGTTCCCTAATACTTAAGTATTATGGCATGGTTTAGCTTGATTTTGTTTTATATATCTGACCTGATATGAATTTGATACTTGGTCGGGTACAATAAAGGTTTTTACACATTTTATTCAGCTACAATAATAGGGATCACAAGTGTGGGTCAAGAGAATGAATTTCATTTTTTTTGTATTTCATCAAATGAAGTACATATGCAAAGGCAGAGGGAGGGGCAGTCAATGTGTATGCATCAGTCATCTCACAAAACGTAACAGCTCTCAACCTTCATCCACTGCGCTCTGTTCTTTCCCCACTTTCCCAACTCACCTCCTGGAGACTGGGGATGGTTTCTAGAAGAAATACCTTACAGGTTGAGTAGGCTTCAAAGAAAAGTGTGACTAGAGGAGTGTCTACACTGGCAGCAAACTGGCCTGCTAACATCTCAATGACTGCAGAAAAATAAAAAATCACAGTTAAAGTTCAAAGGCTTAAGTGTTGCATTTATCTACACATTTACCACCTTGCCTGGTCGTGCATAGGACATACTGAGCAAAAACAGTGCAATGTGTCTGCTGAAAGCAAATGATTTTTAGCAGGTATTAGACTCAATTCACAGAGGTATTCTCTGACTCTCAAAGGTCATGTAATGGTATCCATTTCGATCCTGCATCCTATTGCACTTTTGTAGCATTCTAGACAATACATGGTAATAATTCCACATTACTGCAACTCATTGTATTGAACTAAAAAGAAGGAAAGGCGGAATATGTGTCACCAGAGTAATTTTTACTTAAAATTTGCAACAAAGCAATTCATTTTGCACAGTTTTGTTGTTTGTGAAATAAGAGTGGAGAAATCAGATTTTGCACAAGTTAATATTGTATGACGATATTTGCCCTCTGGGCAAAATCAAAAAAAGTATGTAAAAATATAAAAGATGATGCATCAGAGCATTCCTTATTAGTAATTTTGTGAATCATTTTATGTGGTTAACAAAGAAGTGCTGGTTCGGATGTCACCAGAGTAAAAAAGTGCTGTAATGATTTTGCACTATTCTGCTGCTCAGGCAGGAAGACCATGAACTGGTGTAATCTCACATCTGAATAAACACTGATTCACTCAATTTCCTATTTTAAACAGAGGAGAAACTGTGAAATCACATTGCCCCTTTTTCTGTCCTGTGATTGCAAATGTTTAGTTGGTAGCAAATCTTGCATCCTGCAGTCTCTATTTATTAAGAGGCAAAAATGGTTAAAATATATTTTCTCCATGACTTGCACCATTCCGAGGGGCATATTATCAAGAAACGGCGTTAAAATTATCGCCGCTTTAGCGGCAGAAAACTGCCGCTGAAGCGGCGATAATGGGCTTGATAATATGCCATGGAGAATTCCAATAGAAGCCCATGTTCTGGTGTCAACATGGGCTTCTATTGGAATTCTCCAGGGCATATTATCAAGCCCATTATCGCCGCTTTAGCGGCAGTTTTCTGCCGCTAAAGCGGCGATAATTTTAACGCCGTTCTTGATAATATGCCCCCAAATCTTTACTTAATATGGTTCCTGGTGTGCAATTGTGCAAGCTGTAGGTTGCAACAAGATGTCTGTGCCATTAAAATGAACAATTACCTCTTGAAAATGATGTACTATTTCTTCAGGTTTTAATGCTCCTCTTCCTAGGGAGGTAATTTCACAACATACGGCCTGATTCAGGGTTTGGCAGATAGGTATCCCGTCACAAACGTGATGGGATAGCCCCTTCCCTCTTATTACAAATACAATAGGATACAAAGGACTTGGAATAAGTCAGATGACATCAAGTTTGTAATGGAGCAACTTGTCCACCAAACTCTAAATCAGGCCCTTAGATTTTTGTTACTGAAAAGAATAGGGTGTTTCCCGGAGGGCCACTCTTCAGACAAGAGATGAATTCCAGTCATGACATGGCAAACTTGACACAGCAGCTCAGCATGCCAGTTCAATTGACAGATGTACTAGAAAGTTGTGGAGTTACACATTATGCAGACCAATGTTGCAGTTGAATTCTGATTTGGGCCACAAATGAGAGTTTAATGCAGATAAGTAATCAGTTGTTGAAAACAATGGGATGAATAGGGACTGTTATTCTCTGCACCAATCAGACATAAGAAATTGCATCTCTTTACCTAAAGGGTGCTCTCAGGTAATGTTACAATAGTGAACTTGATAAAGGTGTACTCTCCCCACACTCCCCAACCATCAAATAGAACCCGACCGTTCCACCAGTGCAGGTACACACCAAGGCTAAACCAATATTTCTGGTTGACTGTAGAAGCAGTCTTCATTACAGGAAAGAACGTTCTGAGAATCAGACCTAGGCATGGTTCAATTTCTGGTCCTGTAAGAGAAAATAGAAGAAACAATATTAATTAAACGAAAGACTAATACCAACTTAAAATGATGAATGTGCTGCAAAGCTCATGTGTTTGTTATGATACATATTGTAAAAAAATCTTGCTGCATGGCTTTCTAAATTTTCCACTCAGCAGAACATAAAACTTCAAACCTCCGAGGTAAATGGGAGCCAGATTTCACCAGATTTGATATAGGGAAATGAGTGCCTTTTTTTTTTTTAACAAAATGACTGCTGTTCGCCTTTAACATGACTCACACAAGTAAGACCTAACTACAATCTTTGCATCTTGGTGTAGTCGACACGTTTCTGCATCGACAGTAAAGTTTATACTAACAGTTCTGGAGAAAGCAAGTAGGGATTTTAGCCAAGGGAGCCGCTGTTGCCTATGCCAAGCCAAAACAATGCTCCAGCAATGCATCTTTTCAAAGCGAACGTAATGCAATAAGCCTCTGTCAATAAGCGGAAAAGAAAGTTTCACATTGTCTTTTCCCTGGTTTCACTTGCACCTTTTTATGACGGTCATGAAAGAGTCCGGAATTATAGCAGAGTCCCTGCATTTACAGAAATTCTAAATCCTTGTACAAAGAAAGGCTTAATAGTTAAGTAGCTGGTTGGTGCAGAGCTGTTTTAGTTTTTAACAGTTTTTTCGCAAGAGATATAATGAAACAAAACCTGTAAGGGACATCTGGTGCTGGAATGTGGTGCTGAAATGTGAATCTACAATGTGAAATGACTAAATTTCAACAAATCTAAAACAATATGCATCATTTACACAAAATAACCAAAATAGCAGCAATACATTTGTATCTTTCAAAAGTGGCTGTCAGTGGACATGTATTTCAGATGCAACCATTCACTTCTAAGGCCTCTTGCTGGAGTTCCATATTTTGTAGCCTCCTGATGGCATAAGCACGGAGATGCTTGTTTCTTTAATGAGCACTGTACAGAAAGTAATCATCTTAGAGTTTATTTGCATACCCATTATGACATGGGGTCGCAACACATAGTGGTGCTGTTTTATTTCCTTCCAGTAAATTGTCACTTTCCTCAAAAATTAAGTGTTTTAACTATGCAGGCTGAAATGGCTAAGGCATGGGCATGGGACTCTATTCTCAATGCCAGGATTTGTTTGAAATATATGTAGAAAATAACTTAAATATACTCTGTGGCTTCTTTCCACTTTCAATTTGCATTGTATATGCAATGCTAGTGATCGATCCATTCTCAATCCCCACTGTAAAATGTATAAATTCACCATGCTGTTATGGGTTTATACAAAATGTGAAAAACTTTAAACAAGCAATGGATTGAGGGACCTGAAAGAACAAGCCAACATCTGTTGCAGCATGCTTCAAAGCCCACTCTCTGTGTATTTGAGTGTTGTGATGACATGAGCCATCGTCAGATAAAACTATTTGCAGACAGACATAAAAGCAATGTAGAATCCGGCCGATTGCCACAGATCACAGTGTTCCACAACAACATAGCATTTTTTCAAATTACCGTATAGAATTGTCATTTGATGAATGGCCCAAAACACAATCTCCTCTGGAATAGAAGGCACCGTAAATAGATTCACAATCCTAGAAGATATTGACTGTGGTATCCACTTGGTAAGAGCAATTTGACACATTAAAGCCATCCTTTCAAGTTCAGCAGCATTCTCCTAAAGATGCAGAAATAGGAAATATTGGTAATTTGAAAGATTTATGACAAACAAGAGGAGAAAAACAAATCCAAAACAAGTATTAAGTACCATGTATCAGGTATGGAGGAGATTTTGTGAAACAGGAGATGCCTAAACAAATCAATAAGGGCCTGATTATGAGTTTGGCGGATGGGATACTCCGTCACAAACGTGACGGATATTCTGTCCGCCATATTACATGTTCCATAGGATATAATGGAATTGTAATACAGAGGACAGGATATCCCTCATGATTGTAATGGAGTAAACCTGTCCTCCAAACTCCTAATCAGGCCCTAAGACTCAATCAACAATAAGATAGAACCAGAGCAAATAACAAAAATGTAATCATTCCTTGAAATAGACCAAGTAGAACCAGCAGTTGCCAAAACAGATTCAAAATAAGGCTGTAGCCTGAGATTTCTTGACCCCTAGCAGCAAGAAAGTTTAGAGGATAAAAATGGGTCATATATAAAATTATAAATATATTGGTGCACCCAATAAAGGAATGAAAAGTCCATCACAATATCAGAAATTATTGTCTCTACTTAATTTCACATCCAATAGACTTTTATTTTTATAAATGTATGCCTTTCTGCACTGCAGAGGTATCCAAAAGGGACTGATACCATTTAGGGTTTGCACCAAATGTATTTCTAGGTACAGGCTGGGAGGTGCGTGCTATTTTACCTAGCCGCTTTCTGTATTGTATGGGGCATATATAATCAGAAATAATTAATTCTATTTGGCTATTCTCTAGACCTGGATTACCTTAGTGTTTTCTTCTTATAAAATATCTGTACATTAGAGTGTGATTTTGTGAAATATTTAACCTCTTTTCAACACAATACAGGCCTTAGTGACTGCAATACCTTTTTGATCTGAACAAATGGTAAACTGGCTTTAAAAACACCAAATGATTATTTTTACAAATATTTTACCTATTTTAGGACTAACACAAATGTATTTCAAACACTCTAAATAGGATGGACTGTTTTAGATAAAATACATGGAAATACATGATAAAGCACAATGTCAATAAATCAAAAGTACTATAATGGTATAATACATAAACTGCATCCTAATGACGATTTGGTGTACTACAAAATAGGTCTACAAATGTTTCATCTATTTGTATATCTTGATAAAAAACATGACCTCTCTAGTGAAGTCCTGACGTCTCAGAGGCCAGAGAGATTGCAACAGTGAAAGATGTGTGGCACTCCCAAACTGTTGTTCTGTTTTGTACTACCAGCATATTGGACTGCATTTGGAGGTGGGTAAATTACTTAGGGGCATATTATCAAGCGGCAGCGATAATTATCGCTGCCGTGCTTAGCATGAGATTTCTTATCGTCAGCTATCGCTGGAAATTATCGCCATGCTAGCGCTGTATTAACAACGCATAGCGCAATGGCAATAATTATTCCAGGAATAGCGGTGTTTTCCATGGAACATCGCTGGTTTTCCAGCGATGTTCCATGGAAAACAGCGATAACCTTGCTGATACGACCCTGTGGTCGTATCAGCATAATCCACCTCCCATGCAAAGTATGCCTAACACTGGATTTTAGCAGACGTTAAAATCCAGCGTTAATGGCCGGTTAGCGCGATTTTGTTTATCGCTACGCCGGCTGGGGCATTGTTGTAAATATCGCAAAGCTGCCTTCGCGATATTTACCCATGTAGCATATTGAGGCACGCCTACTTTGCATCTCATTAATATTGAGATGCAAAGCGGGTGCTAACTCACGGAATCACGCTCTAGCGTGTCCTTGCTAATCTTGCTATAAAATTATCGCCGCTTTTCGGCCGAAAATGGACGTTAAAGCGGCGATAATTTTATCTCCCCCTCTTGTTAATATGCCCCTTAACTTCATCTTTCTTCATGGGGATGACTGAGTCCCTCAGACTCCGCGTCGCGCCTCTCAAATTGTGCCTCAGTAGGTGTGTTAGCTTTGCACTGCTTCCTCAGACATCGTCTGGGATACAGTTTGCCTTTGCCAGTGCTTGGTAATTTGACAGAAACACCTGGACAAACGTGTTCTCTCATTTGTATAGGTCCGAGCCTCCTAGCAAATGGTGTAATGCATCTTGACACAGTGTGGGGGTGAAATGGGTGTAGGTACAATGCTTGTTACAAAAGGCCCAGCACATGCCTTGGCAGCATCTGCTGCAGAACAAAAGGGCCAAAGGGAAGCAAAAAAGGAGCTAACACCACCTACCTCCTGTGCACTTTTATAATCTAGTCCATGTTTTGAAATGAGTGCAGCTCTGAACTCTCATCCCCTTTCTTTCTCTCTCTTTTCTCAGTTTCTCACACACATAAACAACTACACACACAAACACGTACAGACATGCACACACATTTCCGTGTGCAAATCAGGCACTAAAATAGGCAATTCATTCTACAAAATACAAATCAAGATCTACGAGAGAGCTTTACTTTTGAATCTATTAGTTTGTTACATACAGGCTAAATCTATTTTGTGTTCTCAGCCCTTGCCTACATGTGGAATGTAAAGAAGAATCAGATTCTCTGTGGTACAATATTGCTACCTTTGTAAGATATTTAAGGAGTTCTTTAGGAGTGAAAATATGGATTTTAGGGCCTGATTTTGTATTTGACAGATGAAGCAGTGTCCACCAGGGTGTCAGAGGACATTGCGTCCGCCACCCCAATGGTACTTGAGTTGTTACATTTAGAGTTGACCTCTTGCCCAGCGGTCATCTCTGTACTTTGAAAGAAACCACTGTCACAGCGGTTTACTTCAAGGTACAAAAGGTTTGGTGGATGGGCATCCTAGGTTTGACAGCCATTCACCAAATATGTAACTTTTTTTTTCAGAAAGCCCTGAAGCGGACGTTTTTGAAAAACAAAAGATTCATGACCTCCACACTCTGGGGGGCATATTCACAAGCCCCTGTCACCACCACAACATCACTTTCAGTGGTGGCGATAGGGGCCTCGCCTTATTCGCAAGGCAGCGTTAAGCCACTTAACGTGGCTTAACGTTGCCTTGTGAATAGGCCCCCTTTCACGCCTTGTTTAGCATGAAAGGGGCGTGCAGTGGGTGTTGTGGTGGGCGTTCCACCGCAACACCCATTGATATTTACGCTGCCCCCCCCCCCATTCACAAGGGCAACGTAAATAGGAGCTAACACCAAACTTAAGACCAGGAAAACCCTGGTCTTAAGTGCGCGATACGAGGAGAAATGCTTTATTTCTCCTCGTTTTTGCATTTTCCATGTGTGCTGCCTTGTGCAGCACACATGGAAAATGCAAATGCCATGGTTTGTTTATGTACAGGAAGGTGTCCTTCCTGTACATAAACAAACCTTTTTTTTAAATGCAGTTTTGTAACTTACATCTGTGCTGCATGAAGCAGCACACATGTAAGTTACAAACTGGCATTTTAGGTTTGTTTATGTGCAGGAAGGACACCTTCCTGTATATAAACAAACCTCCCTGCTTGCAGACACCCTTGCACTCTGGTGCAAGGGTGCCTGCATTGGCGCTAAGTTGTGAAACTTAGCGCCATCGCAGGAGGAAAAACAAGGCTGCACCATGTCCTTGTGAATATGGTGCAGCCTTGCTTTTCCGAAGAAGGCTAACTCCTCTCTCCGCCACTTCCTTGGGAATATCCCCCTGGGAGTTTTCACCCAAAGTGTGGGGGTCTCTATTGTTTTTTCTGTCCCTCACTGCCAAGTTTTTTTGCAGTGATGGACAAAAGAAAATCATACCGTTTGCAGTGTGATGTCTTTATGTTGGACCCTCAAAGTAGGCTTTGGTCCACTGAGCCATCAAGAAATCCACTGATTGAAAGGCTGTAGTCTGCCCACCTGTAAATAAGGCAGGTGGACAAAAGCTTGGAGGGCAGGGTACTCGTTCACATTTGCAATGGTATAACCTGTACGCCAACCTCTAAATCAGGGGCTTAATATAGCCTTATAGCCCGCCGTAGCGGTCTATACCGGCTATTAAAGGCCCGCTCCCGAGTTAAAGGCCCGAGCCGAAGGCGAGGGACTTTAACAAGGGACCGGGACTTATAGCACTGCTACGAAGGGCTATAAGGCTATTAGAACATTCTGCCACTAGAGGGCAGAATGTTCTAACAAATAAAACAAAGGCCTCTCGAAGCTTGAGGGGATTTAAATCCCCTCGAGCTCCGAGAGGCCTTTGCAAAACATTGGAATGTTGCTCTGCGGGCCTTTACCGGCCCGTAGAAGCATGGAGCACTCCATTGTCTACAATGGAGCTCCCAACATTCCAATGTTTTAATGTTTGTTATAGTCTTATTAAAGGCTCTGCCAAATATATAAAGAGGTAAAACAATCATAGACCTGCGTTGAAATCCACCGGTTTCTCACCTAGATATAATTTGAGCATCATATTGTTACAAAGAAATATTTACTTTGATGTATGCTCATTTATTTTTAAATTGATCTATGTATTTACAGCTTTCTTTTGCCGTTAGTTGTGAAATAAACCTCTCTTTCTTTTACTGTCACTGTGCAGATAAAAATAGTGTGAATAAAATTTGAGATTTTATGAATGTTTTTTTCCGTTTGACCAGATTAATGTTTTTCTAATGTATAAGGTGTGTTAGATGTATTCATAATTCAAAACCTCTGAACAAAATATGCAAAATATTTATTAAATAGTTACAAAAATCACAACCAAGCATACCGTTATTTTGCAATAGAATCAGAAATAAAGCAGAACAGTTTTATTGCTGTATTTTGTGTGGGTATCTGTGTGGGATGTTGTGTTTTTGTTTGGGATAGGCTGTATAGAGTATAGTTTATGAGATGTACGATTTGGTGGGTGGTGAGAGTGACGGTGGTGGTGCAGGAGTTGTTGTTCAGTATGTAGGTATAGATTATAGGATTCCTGGTGTAGGTGTTAATGTAGGGCATAGAAGGAGGAGGAATGTAGGTGTAGGAGTAAGGGAGACTTAAAGAGTAGGCAGTTGCGTGTTTCGTATTGGTGGATTAAAAGCACGGGTCTCCAACTAATCGATTGCAAGTTACTAGTAGCTCGCAGGCTGCCACTGAGTAGCTCGCATATGATAATTGCCTGTCAACAGGCTTGAGAATATACAGGTGCCCACCTGATAACACAGCTATTTAAAACATAGTGCCCGTTTCTATGATTTACTCAAAAGCTGACAGTGTTTGAGGATGCAAACTACCCTTTTCTGAAAAATAATTTCTTCTTTTTCTACTTCTTTCTAGCCTCTTTTTACTTGTCTTTCCTTTTTCCTTGCTTTTATGTCTCTCTTTCCTTTCTCAATGTATTTTTTGCCCTCTTTAATCTTTTTCTCTTTCTCTATTCCTCCCTCTTTCTCGCTTTCTCCCTATTTGTTTACACTATTTCTTTCCTTCCCTCCTTTGTTGTGCATTCTTTTTCAGTTCTCTTTCTTTCTTCTTATTGGCTTAATTATTTCTTGATATTATTCTTTCTTTTTTCTCATTTCTACCTCTATTTTCTACTTGTCCTCCATTTTCCCATTCTTTGTTTCTTTCTTACTTTTTCTTTCTTCTCTTTTTTCAATCTTTTTATTTTTCCCTCCTTTTTCTCTGCTTATTTCTTTTTCTGACTAATTCTTTCTTCTTCACCTTTCGTTCTCTCCTTGTTTCTCTCAGTAATTCTTTCCTTTGTTCTTTCATTTTTTCTTTTTTCTTTTTTCTCCGATTTCTGTTTTTCTCTTTTCTCCGTTTATTATTCTTTCTTCTACTCTTACTTGATTTCCCTCCTTCTCTCCTTCTTTTCTTTTGTCCTATCTCTATCTTTCTCAATGTCTTTCTTTCTCTGCTGTTTTCTCTGATTGTTTCCTTCTCTCCCTTCTTTCATTAAGTCTTATCTGTTTTCTCTGCCTTCATCTTTCTTCCTCTGCTATTCTTTTTCTGTATTTCTCCTTCTGGTGTAATTACTTATTGTTCTTTTTTCTTTCTTTTTCTCCTTTCTTCATCCACAAGGACCCTTTCTTCATCCACTTCTGACCTGATCTCCTTCTTTATTTTTTCTTCTAATTTCTTTCTCTCATTTTTTTCCTGTCTTTACTTTTCATTGTTTTCTCGCTGTCTTTTTCTTTCTCTCACCTTCTTTCTTTACACTTTCTCTGTTGCGCTCTTCATTCTTTCGCCTACTTCCTTTTTTGCCATGCCTTTTTTCTTCCCCTCTTTTCATTCATTCCTTTCATAGTTTGTTTCTTCGTCTTTCATTTCTTCTTAATTTCTTTCTTCCTTCATTTCCTGTCTTTTACACTTTTCTCTGGTTATTTTGTCCTCATTGTTTTTCTCCTTTATTTTGTTCTTTCCTCTCCTATATTTCTCTACCTCTTTCTTTTTTTATTTTTATTTCTTTCTTTCTTTCCTTAATCTGTCATTCTTTCTTTTTGTTTTATTTCTCTTCCTCTCTTTTGCCCGTCTCTCTGTCTCTCTCTTTTGGTGTTTCAAGAGCAAAGGGACCTCAAATGTAAACCTTTGCGATACAGCTCCTGTTCTATTAATACTTTAGAAGGGAACCATATCTGCGCACTAACATTTGCTGATGACACAATTTTATTGTCGCAAACGCCAAAGGGCTTGCAAAACCTTTTAAATACCCTCGACCAATATTGTAAACAAAAGGGGTTGGAAATAAACCCACTAAAAACTAAATACATGACTATTAGGCCCCACAAATGTTTTAAGAATAATATAAAGCTGAACGGAGCAATTTTGGAGCGAGTCTCTAATTTTGTTTATCTTGGGGTAAACATCGACTCTAAACTCTCATGGAACCCCCAGATAATGAAATCTAGAACAATTTTAATGCAATACGCAGCACCAGTTATAAAAAACTCTTCGCCACCACGACAAAGGCTGTTACACCAGCCCTTGAAGTTTATAAATCCAGGGCACAAACTGCTGCCTTATATGGCTCAGAATTGTGGGGGGAGCACTTTCATCTTTAACTACGGGGAAAATAAGATCTTGAGGAGGTTTACTGCTCTACCCCAAAATACACCTGTGATCCCCCTAATGCTCGACTTGGGCATCAAGCGAATTGAGCAAAGGGCAGTTTGGATGACCCTATCATATTGGATAAGAATATGGACCACCGAGGAATTGCAAACCTATAGACAAGCATTGAGTGAATTATTGGCTCTTGACACTCATGTAACTTTTCCCTGGTTGATCCACATCCGTAAATGGTTTACGGACCTGGGTTTGAGTAGGTTCTGGGAACAACCGAATTTGTTGACTCCTGATTCAAAACGGGAAATTAAGACCATTTACTGGAATTTCATTAGGCACAATATTATTTCAAATAGTAGATCCGGTACACTCACAATCCAGTTTCTGACGTTTAAAATAACCCCCTGTTTCGAATCATTTTTAGATGAGATCGAACCTTTACTTGCTAAGGTATTGTATCTGAAACTTAGGTATGGTACTCTTCAAATAAAGTCGTTTACATCCAGGTGTGGACAAAAGCAGCTAGTGGAAAATGATTGTAAGTGTACTCAGTGCCATTCAGGAAGCGAAGAGGATATTGCGCATGTTTTATTTTTCTGCCCTGCATATGAAAATCCTAGAAAGAAATGGATAAAACCTCTGGGCAGGAAATTGTGTATTAGGAAATACACTGAAATGCTGCGTATCTTGAAAACTGATAGCTCCAAGCTAATTGTATTTGGTACTAGTAGATTTTTATTAGCTGCTAATTTTATTAGGATGAAGACTGGGCTTAAATTTTAAAATTTTAATTTCTTTTTTTAAGGAAACTATATGAAATTCAAATGTTGTTGTCGTACATAGCTAATGATATTTTAAAATTCATAGTGTGGTAACTCCTTCTATTTATGTGATTATATAGTAATCATGATGAAATCGCACCTTGCACGTTGCACTTTATGGAATTAATCCCATTGTTCTGACTGTAAAAACTAGCTTCTATGTTTTATAGTGGAATGTATATGTTAATGCGCTATTGGTGGTTAACTTTCCAGTATTTTGCACTTTGCACTTTATGGAATTAATTGAATAGCTTTTAGCCACGAAAATTCTACTGAATGTATTGCACTGTAACCAATATGAGGCTATCTGACATTCTGCATTTTGCATTCTTCCCATACGCACTGTTAACTGTAAATTACATCCTATATACTGTATTGCAACTGAAATGAGGACTAATGAATTGTATATATTTTTTTATTGATGCTTTGATGATTCTAAGAATCGAATAAACAATATCCTTGGATTAATACTTTATGCTCCCTGTATCTGGAATGAAGAACTTTAGGGTACTCTAGGGGCAGTGTTTCAGTTATTTGGTCTCCGTGTGCATTTATCAACTTCCTATATTAGACAGTAGCTCAGGAAAGGTTGGAGACTCCAGATTTAAAGAGTGCTAATTGCACTCTAGGCTGCATGTGATGGGGAAGGAAGTATATGCTACCTAGCCGTATCTGATGTAGTTTGTGATACAGGTGTGTAGAACAGCAAACATTGGGATGTAAGTTTCATATATGATGTAGGTAGTAAAGTTGTGGTATGTAAGTGCAGTGTAGGTGCAGGTTAGAGTTTAGCTGGTGGTGTCAGATGTCCCTAAAAATATATCAGAGTGGCATGCTTAACCTAATGTGCATTGCATCATGATGTTCAGTACACTCATTTTCTGCAGGCGGACCATTTGAGGCACACTGTTCCTTCCTTCCTCTGGACACTCCTTAATATCAATATAATAATTCATCACTATCAACTATAAAGTACCACTACACCAAACTAAAGGACCTGGAATGATAAAAAACATAACATGCAAACACTAGGTAACAAAAAGATTAACTGTTGTCTTGTGAGTGCTAACAGGAGAGAGACTCCTTACTAAAACTTTTAAAAGGGAATAATTGAATATTGCTCCCACAATAGTATCGGAGATGGTAGTTAAAAAGGTCAGCACTTTACATTTTACTCCTACCTAAAGGCTTCTTAATGGAAATATATGATAAACCGGTGTGTAAATGACAAAACTGTTTGGAAAATGCCATATTGTATAGTTAATTACTTTTCTGATTTTATTATCTGTGCAATGGTTTTAATTAACTATGCACTTTACAAATAAAACTGACTTACTTAAACTTACTTAGTTAATAAAGCCATTGTTAAAAATAATGTGTATGGATCCGGTGTTACGTTAAGTGTTTGCATTTTAATTGAAATAGAAATACTATGGCTGCATTCCAAACTCTGTGAAACCAAATATAACTTCTTGCTTCAGGTACTGCTGAACGAGCACCTAATCTATCATATAGGTCCATCTGACAATCTTATGATGCAGTCGCAGCTGGTGTCAATGTAGTATTTTAAATAGAGTTATTCTGCTCTGCCTTCAATAAACGGGCCCATGTGCAAGATCAACATATGGCCATACATACTGGATTTTCATACGGTACATCAGCCTGTCTGAGCGCTACTGATTTACCTGCTATCACCGCTTATTTTATGAAATCGGTCATCCTGTGCCAAATTCTATTGAAGGTGTTGTACCAGAATATCATTGTCAGAATATTGTCTGACATAAATATTCTGTACTAAACATTGTTCATAAACGTTATTGCCACATTTAGGACATGGTATTGATTAACCCTGGGCAAAGCACTACGCTACGCTCGCGTAGTTTGCGAAGTTTGCGCTACTTCGCACAACGCGAATTGCACGTAGCACAGTGCAAACACGCGTAGCGTAGCGTAGCGTAGTGCAGCGGTCATTTTTTGCTTGCTCGCGGTCCTCAACGCCAAGTTGGCGACCGCGAGCAAGCAAATGACATCCCGGCGAGACTTTTTCTTCGCTTCGCGATCAGCAACATCAAGTTGCCGATCGCGAGCGTGGAAAATAAACCTCCCGGCGAGCTTCTCAACGCGGGGAGGTCAGGTTTCTCATTGCGAGTGGTCGCGTATGCTCGCGACCGCTCGCGATGAGAAACTACCAGTCCAGCGTTAAGAAGCTGCCGCTCGAGTAAAAATCTACTCGAGCGGCAGTAAAAGACAGCTCGCACTGTGCAAGATGCCGTTTTCAATGATTGCACAGTGCGGACAAGCATCCGGCACTGTGCAATCATTGCGAACAGTGCACTACGCAGTTCGCGTAGTGCTACGCGTAGCTCGTGTAGTGCGAACTGCACTTTGCGTAGCTTTGCGTAGCGCTACTTCGCGAACTATGCCCAGGCTTAGTATTGATGTCAAATGATATTCTATATGTAATATTCTGATATAAAGTTCTGTTGATTATTACATTCCCACCCAGTGTAAAACTAAGTCAGTGCTCTCGTTATAAGAGCTGCTATATTTCTTGTAGCTCCCACGATATCCCCAATCCAACATCCTGTGGTACATCCTACAAAATCCCTTCTATTGCCATTGGGTAACCGATTAAACTTTTTCATGTCAGGAATATCTTGTTCTTTTTTGTGCCCCATGCACTACTTCTGACTGGCTCAACACTCACATCCATTGTTGTGACAAGTTAATCATCCTGTACAAATTATTTCAGATACTCTGAGAGAGCCATCTGCATAACCCTGTTAAGTGTTAACCATCCAATCGCACCTCTGCTGGTTTCCATACTGGCTGCAGACCATGATGGAACTATATGGGATACCAAAGGTCTGACTGAATGATCAGCAGTAATTCTGCTTTGCCGTGCCAGGAAAGATGCAGTGCTTTGCAGCCCATGCCCTGAAGGTCCTGAGGTTTTCCATGACTGAGTGAATGATCACCATCTGTTGGTAAGAACCTGTTGCTTACCGAGCCCGTCAGGATGCTATCCAGAGTGTCAGAAGTCACCAACATGTTGCTCTTTGTCACCTCCCTTTGAGTGATGGTAGTAAACATACAACGTACAATGGCTAGTTCCTGCAGGAGTGTTAACTGGAAGAAAAGCACATTTCATACATGTGAACAACAGAGTCAATCAGGGACTTATTTACAAACTGCAACATACTGCAAAATGCTTATCCCAAAACCTTTATCTGAAGACCTCTGCCTCCACCTCTCTTATCTTTACTACGAGATCTCTGCCCCACACGTACACCTACCATTTTATACTACCTGTGGGAGGGATGGGAGTGAGTGGCTGGAAAACAGTGAATAGTTATTACTAAATGGGAGAGCTTTAGGGAAAGGTAGAATGGGTATATACATTCATTAAAAAACAAAGGTTATAGGGAGGTTATAGTTAGGTTCAGACTTTACACACTCAAAACCATAGAAATTCAGCAGTTATAGTTAGGGTTATCTCAAGTAACTATAACTTGTGCCCTAAGGTAATTATAACTCACCCCCCGCCATGAACAGTTTTCTCATCAATAATTTGACAGCAAATGTTGCACTGATATTATCAATAATGTCACAGAAGATGTCATGAGTGATGTAATATGTGAGGTGCATGGTGAGGGTACAAGTTTTAGTTGCCTTAGGGCATGAGTTATAGTTACTCCCCATTACTAACATGGCCGTGCCCCGGGTAATGGGGTCCCCAGGGTTGAAATCAGTCTGGGGAGGGGGGCTACGTGCCCCCCACCCTTTTTACCTATGGCTGGGCCCCAGAAGATGGGGTCCCCGAGGCTGAAATCGGTAGGGGGGCCACGTGCTGCCCTCTCGATCTTTTATAAAACTGGGCCCTGGGAAATGGGCACCTCAGGGTTGACTCAGCCCAGGGAAGGGAGCCACATACGCCCCTGCCCTATATGAATATAACACTCCCCCCCACGGGACCTGACTCACCCGGGGGTCTAAAGAAAACAAGCACAGGAGACTGCTTGTTTTTTTTTCATTTAGCCACAGATCCTCTGCAAAGTCAGAGAAAAATAAAAATCTAAATATTTTGGCCCCAGGCACAGTTACCTGTGGCACCCCACAAACAGTCCTAGGGGGTCAGGGTATTCCTACCCTGCCCCATTGCATTTTTCTTTAAATTGTTCTTGTGAGTCGGGCCAAGTCCTGAGTCCCAAGATGTCTGCCACCACTTCCTGGTTGAAGTGGTGGCAGCCAATCAGATCTCACTATGAGATCTGTCGAATCCGCGGACCCTCTGCGTCAACGAGGACGGAACACAAGTTCATATTGGAAATTTTCAATATTGATTTAGTCCAGTGCTCCTCTCTCTTGGTAAATGGATATCACGGGCACACATGAATCTACACGAACTCCTGTCACGTGAGGTAATGATCATGTTGTCTTACAAAGTTATGTCCGAAAAGCATTTCGAAATTTGCCTCAATTCACATAATTAGAATGATACTTATGCTGCCTATACAGTTATCCCTTTACTTTGGGTTTGCATAGAACAGGAGTCACAAGGGCTCTATATGAAAATCTGAGGCTAGGTAATTTCATTAGCCTTATACATAAATGCATCACCTGATAAAATATTGACTAAAACCATCATGAAGTTATTCTGCACCTAGAAGGAGGACAAGCACTCCAATTTTTTTTAACTCTGCTGTTTTGAAACTTAGAAGTCCAGTAGGTGGCAGCGTTACTCTGTGAATACTGGTTAGTACATCTGATCACAAAAGTAATATGAAATAACCAAAGTAATGATATGCTTGGTGGCAGTGTGCATGCTCATCGTTTGCGTGGCAAGTGTATTTTCAATGTATGCCAATGTAAAAGCGTGCTATTGGTATGCGTGGTGAAAACTACGATGTAAAGACGTGCGTAGTAAAACCACGCATGGTAATGTCATACATCCCTACCAGGGTGCATCCATCTTCCTCTATCCGAACCTCACTGCCACAGTCCAAGAGGCCCCTTGGAAATTCTGCGATGTTAAGAACTCTCTCTGCAAGTTGGGCTTTAAATATGATATGCTCTACACTGCCCGGCTAAGGGTTGAGGTCAATGGGAAGCCAACCACCTTTGACAATCCAGCAGAGGCGAACGACTTCTGCAAACCCTTTGCTTCCAAGCCTCCTCTTCTGGACAGAACAGGCTGCAACGTACTGGATCACCAACTCATGATCTTTAGTCCCCTCAGTGCTGATCTGGTCCGCAGTATCTGATTCTCCCTCCAAATAGGCACTTCTTCTGTATAACACCCGTGGACTGCCTCAGACACTGTGCTTTGCTCATCATCGCCTTCTTATTACTTTTTCCATACAAATGCTGTTTATATGTGGTTGATTCTTCCTTTCTATTTCAGCTATTCCTCTATAAGCGGGCCACACCATGCCGACACGTCGCCTCTCTCCCATGGCGAACACTGCATTAGCCTCATTGCGATTGTTTAGTTCTTTGTTTCTCCATTTCGGGGCTTACTGGATGTTTTCTTATTTGTTGTGGGTGGGGGGTAGGGGTAAGTGTGTGCCCTTTCTGCTTTCAGTTTTTTATTTGTTTGATACCCATTGCACCTCAGGTACACTATATGCCAGCTCATGACATGGTGCTGTTCTCTCCACACCTTTTTACTGTATGCCATCTCATACAGGGCCTGGAGAGGTGATAGACATTACTTTCCTTACATAAAACATATGTGGCATCAATAATCCACGTAAAGGCAAACAAGTCCTCTCATATCTGTCCAGACATAGCCTTCCTTCAGGAAACACGCCTCCTACCCAATGGCACCCAGTCATATGCGACTGCTTGGGGGGGACACCGCTATTTTTCCTGTCACAGCTCCTATTCCCGTGGTGTCTGCACCCTCACACATAAAAGTGGCCCCTTTTCCCACCATAAATGTCACTCAGACCCAAATGGCCGCTATTTGATCCCACAAGGCAGCCTCACTGACAAACAAGTTTTATTAGTCAACATATACGCCCCGAACACTGAGGATCCACCATTTTTTCAGGAGTTTTATGCCCATATGGGACATGCAGATGCCAACTTTGCTATTCTGGGGGGGATTTCAACATGGTACATACTCTAACATTGACTTTGTCAGTGCCCAGCCGAGTGGTAAGCCCTGATCATGGGAAGTACTCCACCATATTGCAGACGCTTATGCTCTACAGGATATCTGATGTGCTCGACAGCCATCCACACCTGGTTATACCTTTTACTCTGCTCCTCATGATATTTGGACATGGTTGAATTAGTGGCTCCTGTCCGCTAATGCTTCACTCTGGACTACGAAGGTCAAACTTCTACCACAAACTCTATCAGATCATATCCCTGTTCTCCTAACCCTATAGGTCCCCTATGGATGTGGGTTGGAGCACACCTTGAGTTTCTATTTCTAGGCTCTACATGATCCTGTCTTCTGTAGCGAACTCCATGATTCCATCATCCAAAACATCGCACTGAACTCGGGCACGGTCTCAACATAGGCAACCCTCTAAGAGGCCTTTAAAGCATATATCCGTGGAGGGTGCATATCTAAGCATGTGAGTATCCTGTGAGATATCCGCTCCCAACTACAATGCTTTGAAACCTCCGAGATATAGATCTAGGTGTCTCCTAAGGCGGCGGCTCCCAACTCCATTGATGCTCAATATTATTGCCTGAATTTCGCGATCTGGCTGATAGGGAAATCGTGTATCTAGGGAAACACACTAGGGCTTGGCGCTATGATGAGGGCACTCTGGAGCGGCTCCTCCACCCTAATCACCTAGGTAGGTATGTCACTGAATTGTGCACAGTCTCTGAGTCCTCTGTTTATGTTTGTTTTTTATAGTTCTTTTTATTGATGACAAGTTTACACACTTCAGACATTTTACAAACAGTAGCAATCAAGAGTGCATCCATTGTTGACTTTCCACATAAAGTACAGAGCCTGCCTACATCACGAAGATAATACATTTGAGAAGTTGTCCTGCTGGTCTACACTGGGTTTTGCCCATATCTCTGCATCGGGGGCTGGCATATTTCTCCCCTGTAATTATTCCACTTCTCCCAGATCTGCGACCACTTGTTGGGACACCCTCTAGATTCATACACTGTCCTCTCTGTCAGCATACACCAATCCAGGTCTCTCTTCCACTCAGTCCTCTGTTTATGTTGGCGAAGATGTCCTGACAGAGTTCCGACGCTATTATGAACTCCTTTATACATCCTGCATTCCCGACAATGCACCAGAGATCCCATCATACTTGGTGGAGATCGCAATGGTGTGGCCCACTGACGGCCAATGGATATTTCTTAGCAAGCCAATTCTTTGTGAAGAGGTCACCCAGGTGATCAACCCTTTAGACAGGTCCAAGGGCCCTGGCCTTGATGGCATTATGGGAGCTTTCTATAAAGCTTTCAATCAACAAGTCACCTGCATCTCTTACCAATGTATGCTCAATCATTGGAGGCTGGTGTTTTTCCACCCACATTGCGCAAAGCAGTACTTACTCTCCTCCAGAAGCCCAGCAAGGACCCTCCCTTATGCACCTCCTACCGCCCTCTATCCATCATTAATTTAGACATTAAGATTTTGGCCAAAGTCCTCGCTACCAGACTGTCTTTGCTGAAGGAGCAGATTATATCCCCGTCCAGTCCGGCTTTGTCCCCCACAGGTCCACTTCCCTTAATTTCTGCACTCTCTTTGCGGTGCTCAACAGGATCTCCCGCACAATACCTGCTGTAGTTACCCTATTGGATGCCGAAAAATCATTTGACCCCTTTGAGTGGTCCTTCTTGAAAGAAGCTCTGATCAAACTGGGAATCCCCACCGTGCTCATCTCCTTGGTCATGCTCTTATATCCTAATCCTGTGGCACGCCTGCGAGTCAATGGCTCCCTAACAGATTTGTTCCCTATCATGAGGGGGACTAGGCAAGGCTGCCCTTTATCTCCTCTCCTTTACATTCCCTTAATGGACCCTTTGGTCTGCCACCTTCTGGAGCACCACATACATGAGGCCTCCAGATCACTCATGGCCTCTCCTTCTTTCCCTTTATGCAGACAACATTCTGCTGTTCGTTCGTCATCCATCAGAAAACCTCCCCCCTCTTATGCAGGAGATAGCATGCTTTGGGGACCTCTCTGGGCTTCAGATTAACTGGACTAAATCTGAACTCTTCCCCCTTACGGACATCTCCTGTCCCATTTTCATAGATTACTCCCTATCTTGGGCCAAGGATAGTATCAAATACCTTTGGCATTCATCTTCATAGAGACAGAGGCCAGACACTCCAGCTCAACTATGATCCCGCTATCAATGCCCTTATAACTCAAGTATAGCGTTGGATCAAACTCCCTCTCAATGGCAGGGCGAGTAGTAAAAATGATGATTCTCCCACGTTTTTTGTATCTTTTCTTGAATATTTCTATCCTGCTCACACAGAACTTTTTCAACACCCTACGCAGCCTCTTAACATGCCTCATCAGAGCTGGGTGCCACCCCCGCATCCGGTAGGATACACCTACCCTCCCCTATGATTGCAGCGGTTTCGGGGTCCCAGACCTTCACCTCTACTATCTTGCCACCCAATGCCTTCACACACATGGTATCACCCAGATGTCCGTTTGCCATATCTGAAGCCTAAGAGAGACCAGCTAGATGAACTCCCTCACTCTTCAGTTCTGCCAAAGGGCCTCCCAATGTCTCCAGGGATGTCCAAACCATCTCCACGATGTGCTGGACCTGGCAGAAACTCCGACGGATGCTTGGCGAATGCCCCCTCTATTCCCCGCTCTTCCTCTAAAAAACAACCCCTGGCTACCACTCACACATGAAAAGCTAGTACAATGCACTCTCCACCACCATGATCTTCACACCATAGGTGACATTTTGCCTGAAGGACATGTTCACTTCTGACCCATGCCGGTGAGACTCACTTTCAGAATGCCTCATACATGGACCACTTCATGCTTCAACAACTACATAACACCCTATGCTCTCTCCTTCCCTCCTACCCCTCAGTCCCGGACGACTTCCCGCCACCGACACTCATCATCTTGGAAACCGGCTAGTCTCCAGGTTATACCGACTCTGCATTGCCATGAAACCCAACACTACTTCTCACATCCAGTGATGGAGCAAGGTAAATAAAAAAAATTTTTGAACCCCCTAATATTCATGCTAATAAATTAATGTTATTAATTGTTTGACTGACTAATCAACATTTTACGTCTCTTATAGACATTATACATAAGTGGTAACTGGCAATTTATGTGCAAAGTTAACCTATTTACATTTGTCAACGTGCAATAACACTAATATAGTGGTTTGCGTACTAATTAGAGTAATATTGCATGTTTTGTGCTATGTAGTAAATTGTATTGTGGCAAAAGAATGCGGATGGTAAGTAAACATGGCTTTACATGTCGCTTTTGCTAGGTAACACCTAATTGGGGTACTTAGAATGACGGGTGGGAAACGAAAAGGTTTATTTTCTCTATTTTAATTATGATTGTGTTTGTTTTCATGATAGTTCGTTCGGGCCTGTTAGGCCGTGCTGTAAAAATGGCTGCCGAGGCAAATGGGCTCAATGGGCAGATGCAAAGATGGCTTCCAAGCGGAAGAAAGCCGCAGAGACATATCACATGGCTACAAGTCGAGCCCAGAGTGAGAAGTGTCAAGGTCGGCCTGACCTGACACCAAGCAAGTGCCAAGAAGGACTCAGCGTGAATCCGTGAGAACAGGGGACAAGCAACTGTGAATTAACAATGGACTGTTTAAAATAAAGTTACAAAGAAGTAGATGAAATGTCAATCGGATTGCTATTAACCTAAAGCCGTGAGAAAGGACAAAATTATAAACAATTTCAGAACCGGTCTGAGCAAGGAGGGCAATGAGGTGATGCTTGCCACCCCTCCAATGGACCAATTAGCGTGATTCTTGCCCCCAAAGATTTGCAACTTTTCTGTTTAGTAAGCTAGTAGTAGGGTATAAGAGGACCTACTCTTAAGTAGGAGGAGCGCTATTCATACATAATTTTTGAGCACTGGACGTTGACGCTGGAGAACTGCTGCTATTTTCTATAGGCCATTTTCTTAATAGAATTATTCATTTTTAGCTTAAACTTGACTGGGAAGGAACGAGATCGATGCGGGAAACCTGTATAGGAGGTCCATCGAGGAGGCCTGTTTAGCGGGACAGACAGTCAGTTTTGGGAATTCTATGCTGTGATCTGCAATTTATCCGCCTTGGCGAACTTTTATTCTACATCTAAAAGGGGTATGCATAAATTCTTTTTTAAGTTTTTTTCTTATAATAATATTGAAACGTATTAAACTGATTAATAAAATTGAATCTTATTCATGCATTTGAAGAAAGTAGATAAACTTTATTATAATCAAAACTACGAGTCTGTGGTTCTTTAGATCAATAATAAGTGTAATGTTTTAATAGGTTTTAATGTGATTGAGCTGGTCTTAATCACCATCAACTTATTCTAATAGTTGGTCCATCGACCAAAGAGCGGAATACCTTGATGTCTTAGAACCGACAGGATTAAAAATGATTATGTATTACGTTTAAGAAAATATCTTGTCAACTTTAAAAAGGTATCCCGTTCCTCCAGCAGTTTTTAATTCTTTCTCCTAGGTGAATGTGGATGGGATCCAGGGAATATTTGGGTGAGTGAATGTTTAGGCGGTGTTATGGGCCCCACCGTCATATGATATAGTTGTTAAAAGAGTGTTTCAACCTGGATGTCATGTCCAAAGGAGAAGGAATTATATTAGTCACGCTGGATCACCAGGAAACCTGGGGAGTTGAACTGGGCTCTCCACTCACAGACACAATGTGGTCCTATTGTTGTTCACAGACCCAACTTATTTCGGTCAACCACAGATCTAAATTGCTACACTTTAAATTTCTGCATCAAGCATACCTTTCCCCCTCCGACATTGCAAAATTTTATCCCACACGATCTGACCAATGTCCCAAATGTTTTGCCCCAAATGCAGATTTCACACACTTAACACTGACCTTTGCCTTTATTGCACATCCATCTTCTCCCACATCTCAGCCATGACCAGAGTAGCAGTCACACCGGACCCCCTCTTAGCACTTCTGGGTTACACTAGCGATATTCCGAAATCCGCTCAGCGGCTTGTGTCAATGGCACTCCTACTTGCCAAGCGAGGAATTGCAATACATTGGGGTAGCGACCGGGTTCCTACAGTCGCAGCTTGACTCAAAAGTATGACATATTGCGACGGTGTTGGCGAGGAAAAGTCCAAATTCAAACCACTGACATCCCGACCTAAAGATTTTGGGCAGCCCCTACGTGACTACCTTCTCACTCTTGACCCTAACACTCCAGGTTGATCACTTCCTGTATCCCTACATCTTCGACCCTTCCCTTTTGCACTGCACCACATGCCCTCATCTACGATGCAGCCCTGTTCTTCCATCTACGTATATGCACTGAATATGATGATGTTGTCATGCTCCTGACTATGTGGTGTTTATGATGGTGCATTTTGCACCGTGCTACATCTTCGTTGTACCGCTGTGTGATGTGCTTTTTTGTTCTTATGTTGTTGTTGATACAACTGTTCATGTATAAAAACCAATAGATACACTAAAAAAAAAATATATATATAGGGCGAATGAAAAAGGCGCAAGTATACAACTCTGGCGCACTCCCCTTGTGGTGCCAAAGTGTTCAGTGAGATCCGTCCCCTGTGAATACCTCATTGCAGCCGAGGTGCTGGCATGTAAGCTCGATAAGAGGAGTTTCTTTATCTGGGTCCACGCCCATCAGAAAGAGCAGATCCCATAACTTCTTCCGGTGACCCTATCAAATGTGGACGTAAGGTCCATACACGCCAGATGGAGAGATCCTGGCTGGGCAACAGTGTACTTATTTATAATTAAGTAACGGTTTAGGCATTGATCAGTAGTCGATTTTCCTGGCCTAAAACCATATTGTACCTCTGAAAATATATAGATCACATCTGCTACAATGACAACAACATGCCGGGTCTGGTGGCTCAGTGGACTAAAGCAGCCACTGCAGGGGCCTGTGTTCGACCTCATGGTCACAGGTTCAAATCCTGGCGGGTCCACTCAGCCTTTCATCCATCTGAGGTCGATAAAATGAGTACCATTGAGTTGGGTAACAATGAACATCTGTTATTCAGTGCCAGGACCCCTAAGGGTAATCGTGCGCTTTACAAATACACCTGTTATGTTATGTTATCTAGAAGTATCCTCCCAAGACCTTTCACCACTGTATCAATGAGTGAGATAGGCCCCCATCTTTAAAATCTGAACAATAATAGCAGAGTCCCCTCATGCCCCAACAACAGACGTGGCGTCCTGTGCCACAAGATGTCTCTGAGCGCTATATAGCAGCAGTGGCCGGAATGCGGCTGTTTCCTGGCCCCTCCTCACTGGGGCAGATCAGTCTGGGCCTTGGAGTCCCCTCAGGCCCCAACAACAGAAACAGACATAGACATATATATATATGTTCAGTTTTGCAGGACTATCGCGTGTGATATATTGAGTGCAATAATGGCCGCTGACGTGCTACGAGGAAGGGAGGAGGCAGCGGAGGAAATGTTCTCTGAAACAGCAAGTGCCCCGAGTCAATTGCAGCCCAGTAGAGATGGGAACAGTGGGGGCAGTGGAAACATCAAAGAACTGTATAAAAAACTAGAAAAACTAATGCGGTCCGAACAGGCGAAATGGTGGGAGCACAGGTCCCTCTCCAAGTATTTGGAGGTAGGTAGGATCCCCGAGGGTTACGAATCATGCTTGCTCCAAGCTACGATAATCCTAACCCACAAATGTTACATGAGTGGGGGAATGTAATTTGGAGTCGTCTAAAAGACTGGTTGAAATTCTGATAAAGTATGCAGACATCGATAGGCATGATTTGCAAAAGCAAATTGATGAAATTAACCAACAAATTGAACAGCAGGAGGGAAGTGATACGATGTCTAAAATGAGAGAAGAGATGTTGTCACGATTGAAAAAAGAGGAAGAAACTATTAAAAACGAAAAACATACAAATTTCAACGTGACAAAAATGACTATGAGCAAGGACAAATCTTTACCTTCTCTCGCAAATATAACGCGGCGAAATCAGCACAGAAGGGAGGTGTAACAAGAATAGATGCAGGTTCAGCAGCTGGTCCGAGTAGGGAATTACATATGGCGTCCTCATACTCTGAATTAAGTTCCTCTGTAGAAACAGAGTCGGAATCGGAGTTCAGCACGAATGCGACAGGAGGCACAAATCAGCAGCGAAGAAAACGTACAATAGGTGAAGAGCTGAATTTTTTAAGGGAAGAAAGACGACAGACCCTTCGCCCCAGGAACGTAAAGTTCAACACAAACAAAGGAGAAATGCAAAACGACGCGAGAGAAGGAGAAGAAGGCGCGAAAACACAAACAAACAAAAAATCGAACAACAGAGGGTGGCGCCGCAAGTAGCCCAAGCAACATCAAATGTAAATACTATCATTAATTTGTCAGATATCAATCTAGATGAAGCGGAAAAACAATTATTGGAGTTAGGACTAACATTTTGTCTGGAAAGTAATTTTGATTACCCCCAAACACGAGCAGACATCTATAAATTCATCCGTAAGTTAAAACTGCAGAAATATCACCAATTGAAACAGGATAAGGCTACTACTACAGTACAACCAAGGGTACAGCAGGATATTATGACCTCATTGGTAGCCTCTGATGTCAGCTTGTTGCAAGATCTTCATGCACTCGAGAGAAATTATGAATATGGGCTATCGAATATAGAATCTACACAATCTCTCATGCAACAGCAAGGAATCAATACGAATGTTGCACCAAATACCAACTTTAAACCCAAGTCAAAATTTGTGCCGGTAATGACTAGAGACTCCATAGATACATTCAATGAGATAATTTCTGCAGAAATAAGAAAATTTAATTTTAAAATACATACTAATCAGAGGAATCGTAGCATTAATCAGATCAAATATCAGCAAATGATAAAAAAATTGCGTGATAACGACTCAGTGGTAGTGCGAAACTCAGACAAAGGGGGTAACGTGGTCATCTGGCCGAAGGATCAATATATGGAGGAAGCTTTGAGGCAGTTGGGAGACCGAAACTGCTATAAATTAAGCTCAAGACAGGTCACAAAAACAGCACAAAGCGAATTATTTACTAAACTACTAGCTTGGAAAAGTATGGGATTAATTAATCAAGATGAACTGAAGTTTTTGAAAAATGATTATCCAGTATTACCTGTGATTTATTTTATCCCAAAAATTCACAAGGACAAACTATGACCCCCAGGAAGACCTATTATTTCGGCAATACAAAGCCTAAATGAGAATGTTGCTGTGTACATTGATTCGTTTTTACAAGAACTTGTAAAGGGTTTACCATCATATTTACAGGACACCACAGATTTTTTAAAACAGATGAAAGGTGTCGAGTGGCAAAAAGATTATTTATTAATATCAATGGATGTGTGTAACTTATATACATCGATACATCATCAAGATGGTATAAGAGCACTTGAACATTTCTTAGGCATGAGACCGATAGAATTCCACTCCCATAACAAAATGTTAATAGATCTAACAAAATTTGTTTTGAATAATAATTATTTTTTATTCCAGCAACAGATTTACCATCAAGTGAGAGGCGTAGCTATGGGTGCGAGTTTTTCACCTAGCTACGCCTGTCTTCACATGGGATGGTGGGAGGAGATGGTCGTAAAATCAAAATATGCAGATGTATTGGCAAAAAATGTGGTAAAGTGGGTTCGTTTTATAGACGACCTATTTGTGATATGGCAAGGTGATAAACGAAGTGCAGAGGAATATATTAATATGTTAAACAACAATGACATAAATGTTCAACTCACATATGAAATCAGTGACACATCTATTTGCTTCCTAGATGTAGAGGTATATGTATTTGAAAACAAGGTGGAAACAAAACTGCACCGAAAAATTACGGCTGGCAATACCATCTTGCATTCTAACAGCTTTCACCCCAAACATACAATCCATAGTATACCATACGGCGAAATGTTGAGAATACGGCGTATCTGCAGTAGGGAAGTAGATCTAGTAAAAGCACAGGAAGAATGTAAATCTCGTTTCCTAGCCAGAGGTTACTCAGAACGTATTGTGGATGAGGCCATTCGTAAAACTAGAGCCCAACCACGTGAGGACTTATTATCCAAACCATCGGCAGGTAAAAGCAGGCAAACATCAAGTTCAATAACCACTGTAAGTAGCCCCAGACTAATTCTCACCTACAATAAGCAAAGAGACAGCATAAGAAAGATGGTAAAAAGAATTGGCATTTAGTACAAAGTGATCCTATTATAGGGATGAAAATGCCATCAACTCCCTCTATAACATATAGAAGAGCGTTAAGCACAGGAGATTGCTTAGTAAGCAGCAGTCCGGAAATAAAAAGAATACCAATTGGCTGTCTAACCGCAAAGGTTTCGTGAGATGCCTGTCATGTAAAGCATGTAAATATGGGGAAAGCAAAACCTCTTATCAAACAGCATTCAAGGATAGTCCCACTACAATAGAAAAGTTTCTAACATGTAAGACTGAGTTCGCCGTATATGTGCTGGAGTGCTCTTGTGGACTGCGATATGTGGGAAGCACAAAATTGCAGGTCCACAAGAGAATACTCCAGCACATACGGGCCATTACTAACAATGATACTACGTATCCAGTGGCCCGCCATTTCAGAGAGGTCCATGCAAACAATCTAGACCACCTGAAATATTATGTGATAAATGGCGTTCCCCACTGAGACGAGGAGGGAACAGAGAGGCTATACTAAGGCGACTAGAAACGAGGCATATCCTAGAAATAGACAGCAAAAGCCCACATGGGTTAAATACTACAGAGGACTTGCATACATGGCTCTAATGATAGGTTTATAATTATTCTAGTGGTAAATATACAAAATAAACAGAGAACTAGTATCACATGGTTTTAATAAGCTGAAACTCTTATCCCTATCAAAACCTTTTTTTCTTGTTTTATTGATTTTGGTGACATGGGCTCATGTCACAATAAAAATATTTTGCACTAGCACTTTATAGGTGTGACTCATACTCTCACAGTATGAGACAAATGGAATATTGTTTACAAATTGCACTGTAAATTACACTTCGTAATGAATAATGGACATGTTGACATCTACTGAGAGCATTTTCAAAGGCTGATTAGGTTGGGTTAAAATGATGCGAATGATAAAACCAAGTGAGGTAACAACTGAGACATGATAATAAGAAATGCTTTGTTTAGGTGCTAATGAATGAAATGTATTTATACAGCCATGAAAGTACTGCGAATTTTGCACATAATTTAAATGTCATGATCTTAACAAATATTTGTTTTATATATGTATATATATCAAAAAAGTTGTTTTAGATAAGTATTTATACAGAAATAAAAGTAATTATGCACATGGTTTTAAATAATAAGCATCAGACCCAAGAGTAAAATCAAAAGGAAAACTATGACCTCTGTGCCTTTTTCAATTAAATGTATTAAGACAGTGAAATGATGTAGGGCCATACAGAGGTCTTGTTTCTTTCTTTTTAAATATTCATGGATATTTATAAACATTTTAAATATTTATGAATCGGTCACAGAGTTAATAAGCTATTGTGGAATTATTCAATGTAATGATGGAATGTAGACAGGTAGTCTTTTGTCCATATTCATGAATTAATTATGCACCTATCACTTTAAAAATGGGGAGAAAAAAATGTAGCATGTCATGTGATCAAGGCCCCTGGTGGGTTGAAACGCGTCATGGCGGCACAGCACGAAAAATAAAGAATTGCACTGAATAAGAGGAGTCCGTGCCTTTTTGATTCCTGGTTGTGGAGAATCGAGCGAAAAAGGAGTATTGGATATATATATATATATATATATATATTATCTACTGGCGGTCGCCAGTAGATAGTTATAGTTAGGACCTATTTTCCATAGGAAATCCGCGACATTCTATTTGAAATAACTCTTGCGTCGGTTGACGAATCTTCGCTAAATTTTCAAACTTTATGGCCCGCTCCGGTCCGCTCCTACCCTGAAAGTCTCAGGGTGATTCGTCAAGCGGGGCCGAGAAAAAGGGGGTCCCAAAACGTGTTTTCCCCATTCATTTTCCCATAGGAAACTTTAGACACGGCTACAGCCTGAACTGCTGAACGGAATTACACCAAATTTGGCAAAGAGGTAGTTCTTGGTTCAGAAAGAACCCTTTTTGTTAAATGGTGTAAATCCGTTCAGTAGTTGCGGAGAAATTAAAAAATAAGAGTCAAAAAATCAATTTCCCATAGGAAACTTTATGCAAGGCTACAGCCCGAACTGCTGAACGGAATTACACCAAATTTGGCAAAGAGGTAGTTCTTGGTTCAAAAAGAACCCTTTTGTTAAATGGTGTAAATCCGTTCAGTAGTTGCTGAGAAAATCAAAAGTAAAAACACATATATATGTGGGCGGAGCCTAACCACACATGTCATCGTGAGATCTGATTGGCTGTCAGCACTTCATCCTGGAATTGCTGGCAGCCATCTTGGGACCAATATAAATGATAGTACCCCATTGAAATGCATTGTAGTGAATCGAAGATTTTGAGGGTTACCAAAAGGAGAACTATAAAGGGTGATAACAGACTTTAGTTACATTAGAATTCATTTGTTGATGGTACCATACTAATTTCAGGAATTGTGGTGTGTTCTAAGGTGATTTTACCCTGTGAAAAACCTTCTGCTGGGATATCATGAATCATGTTTGAGAGAAAACTATTTTCACATGCTTGTCCCATACAGTTTTGGAAGGTGCCCCAGAAGCTAAAATGAGAGCATATTTTCTGTAAATTCACATTATCTTTCTCAGTCATGTGAGAATGAAGTCTGACATTCTCAGTAAAACATGTACATCCAACAAGGGCAGAGACTGTCAGTTGATTCCTTTGTGTTCTACTGCAGCTTCCCAGAGTGTTCTAAAGAACAACTAGAGTGCTAACAGCCTTACTTATGACAAAAGTATGGCACACCTGAAGCCATCTTGATTGGAATAAACTGGTAACACTTAAAACATTTAATTTAAAAAGGAACAAAATGATGGGGTTCATCTTGTCATAGAAATTATGGTTAGTGCTCTGGAAAGAAAAATTAGGACATGTTTCAAGTGTGATCTCAAATATCTTCCTGTTATATTTCAACAGGAGCAGCCTGTCAGTTGATGCCTTTGTGTTCTACTGCAGCTTCCCAGAGTGTTCTAAAGAACAACTAGAGCGCTAACAGTCTTACTTATGACAAAAGTATGGCACACCTGAAGCCATCTTGATTGGAATAAACTGGTAACACTTAAAACATTTAATTTAAAAAGGAACAAAATGATGGGGTTCATTTTGTCATAGAAATTATGGTTAGTGCTGTAGAAAGAAAAATTAGGACATGTTTCAAGTGTGATCTCAAATATCTTCCTGTTATATTTCAACAGGAGCAGCCTGTCAGTTGATGCCTTTGTGTTCTACTGCAGCTTCCCAGAGTGTTCTAAAGAACAACTAGAGCGCTAACAGTCTTACTTATGACAAAAGTATGGCACACCTGAAGCCATCTTGATTGGAATAAACTGGTAACACTTAAAACATTTAATTTAAAAAGGAACAAAATGAGGGGGTTCATTTTGCCATAGAAATTATGGTTAGTGCTGTAGAAAGAAAAATTAGGACATGTTTTAAGTGAGATCTCAAATATCTTCCTGTTATATTTCAACAGGAGCAGCCTGTCAGTTGATGCCTTTGTGTTCTACTGCAGCTTCCCAGAGTGTTCTAAAGAACAACTAGAGTGCTAACAGCCTTACTTATGACAAAAGTATGGCACACCTGAAGCCATCTTGATTGGAATAAACTGGTAACACTTAAAACATTTAATTTAAAAAGGAACAAAATGAGGGGGTCATTTTGCCATAGAAATTATGGTTAGTGCTGCAAAAAGAAAATTTAGTGCATGTTTTAAGTGAGATCTCAAATCCTCTTCTATTTCATTAGAAAATTCTGACATGCAGACTGAAACAATCACTTTCAATACCAGCAGTAGACTTCCAGTTAACTCCTTGGTGAGCAGTAGCTTTACTACAGTGATCTAATGAACAACTAGAGTAATAACATTCTGAATTTATGGCAAATGTGTGACACATCTGAATGCCTTCTTGATGGAATCAAAGTAAAAACTGAAAGCATTTCCTACTGAGGAGACTGCAGTAAATGAGGAAATTAGGAAACTTCATAACAAAGAAGTCTTCCAAGATGGCCACCAGTGAAAAAAGAGCCCAAATGTAGCACAAATATTACCCAGATGTAGCCCACATATAGCCCAATGACAAAAGTGTGCAAAACACTTTTTATTTTTAGTTTTTTTGCAGTTTTATGTAGTGCAGACTGGTCAGGTATTGGAGCGTTGCATCTTAAAACATGACCCCCTACACTACAAAAACACCACTGCACTACCCTAAACCCTAAAACACTACCCCAGCACGACCCCCTACACTACACAAGCACCACTGCACTATCCTAAACCCTAAAACACTACCCCAACACCACTGCACTAACCTAAATCCTAAAACACTACCCCCAGCACGACCCCCTACACTACCCAAACACCACTGCACTACCCTAAAACATGACCCCCTACACTACACAAACACCACTGTAATACCCTAAACCCTAAAACACTACCCCCAGCACGACCCCCTACACTACACAAGCACCACTGCACTACCCTAAACCCTAAACCACTGCCCCCAGCACGACCCCCTACACTATACAAACACCACTGCACTACCTTAAACCCTAAAACACTACCCCCAGCACGACCCCCTACACTGCCCGAACACCACTGCACTGCCCTAAACCCTGAAACACATACCCCTAGCACGACCCCTACACTGCCCGAACACCACTGCACTGCCCTAAACCCTGAAACACCACCCCCTTCATGACCCCCTACACTGCCCGAACACCACTGCACTGCCCTAAACCCTGAAACACCACCCCCAGCATGATCCCTACACTGCCCGAACACCACTGCACTGCCCTAAACCCTGAAACACTACCCCCAGCAAGACCTCCTACACTGCCCGAACACCACTGCACTGCCCTAAACCCTGAAACATCACCCCCAGCAAGACCCCCTACACTACCCGAACACCACTGCCCTAAACCCTGAAACACCACCCCCAGCACGACCCCCTACACTGCCCGAACACCACTGCACTGCCCTAAACCCTGAGACACCACCCCCAGCATGACCCCCTACACTGCCCGAACACCACTGCACTGCCCTAAACCCTGAAACACCACCCCTGCACGACCCCCTACACTGCCCGAACACTACTGCACTGCCCTAAACCCTGAAACACCATCCCCAGCACGACCCCCTACACTGCCCGAACAACACTGCACTGCCGTAAACCCTGAAACACTACCCCCAGCAAGACGCCCTACACTGCCCGAACACCACTGCACTGCCCTAAACCCTGAAACACCACCCCCAGCAAGACCCCCTACACTGCCCGAACACCACTGCCCTAAACCCTGAAACACCACCCCCAGCAAGACCCCCTACACTGCCCGAACACCACTGCACTGCCCTAAACCCTGAAACACCAGCCCCAGCACGACCCCTACACTGCCCGAACACCACTGCACTGCCCTAAACCCTGAAACACCACCCCCTGCACGACCCCCTACACTGCCTGAACACCACTGCACTGCCCTAAACCCTGAAGCACCACCCCCAGCACGACCCCCTACACTGCCCGAACACCACTGCACTGCCCTAAACCCTGAAACAACACCCCTGCATGATCCCCTACACTGCCCGAACACTACTGCACTGCCCTAAACCCTGAAACACCACCCCCAGCACGACCCCCTACACTGCACGAACACCACTGCACTGCCCTAAACCCCGAAACACTACCCCCAGCAAGACCCCCTACACTGCCCGAACACCACTGCCCTAAACCCTGAAACACCACCCCCAGCAAGACCCCGTACACTGCCCGTACACCACTGCACTGCCCTAAACCCTGAAACACCACCCCCAGCACGACCCCCTACACTGCCCGAACACCACTGCACTGCCCTAAACCATGAAACACCAGCCCCAGCACGACCCCCTACACTGCCCGAACACCACTGCACTGCCCTAAACCCTGAAACACCACCCCCAGCATGACCCCCTACACTGCCCGAACACCACTGCACTGCCCTAAACCCTGAAACACCAGCCCCAGCACAACCCCGTACACTGCCCGAACACCACTGCACTGCCCTAAACCCTGAAACACCAGCCCCAGCACGACCGCCTACACTGCCCGAAAACCACTGCACTGCCCTAAACCCTGAAACACCAGCCCCAGCAAGACCCCTACACTGCCCGAACACCACTGCACTGCCCTAAACCCTGAAACACCACCCCCAGCAAGACCCCCTACACTGCCCGAACACCACTGCACTAAAGCCTGAAACACCACCCCCAGCAAGGCCACCTACACTGGCCGAACACCACTGCTCTGCCCTAAACCCTGAAACACCACCCCCTGCACGACCCCCTACACTGCCCAAACACCACTGCACTGCCCTAAACCCTGAAACACCACCCCCTGCACGACCCCCTACACTGCCCGAACACCACTGCACTGCCCTAAACCCTGAAACACCACCCCTCAGCACGACACCCTACACTGCCCGAACACCACTGCACTGCCCTAAACCCTGAAACACCACCCCCTGCACGACGTCCTACACTGCCCGAACACCACTGCACTGCCCTAAACCCTGAAACATCAACCCCAGCAAGACCCCCTACACTGCCTGAACACCACTGCCCTAAACCCTGAAACACCACCCCCTACACTGCACGAACACCACTGCACTGCCCTAAACCCTGAAACACCACCTCCAGCAAAACCCCCTACACTGCCTGAACACCATTGCTCTGCCCTAAATCCTGAAACACTAGCCCCAGCATGACCTCCTACACTGCCCAAACACCACTGCACTGCCCTAAACCCTGAAACACCACTCCCAGCACGACCCCCTACACTGCCCGAACACCACTGCACTGCCCTAAACCCTGAAACACCAGCCCCAGCAAGACCCCTACACTGCCCGAACACCACTGCACTGCCCTAGACTCTGAAACACCAGCCCCAGCAAGACCCCCTACACTGCCCGAACACCACTGCACTGCCCTAAACCCTGAAACACCACCCCCAGCATGACCCCTACACTGCCCGAACACCACTGCACTGCCCTAAACCCTGAAACACTACCCCCAGCAAGACCCCCTACACTGCCCGAACACCACTGCACTGCCCTAAACCCTGAAACACCATCCCCAGCACGACCCCCTACACTGCACGAACAACACTGCACTGCCCTAAACCCTGAAACACTACCCCCAGCAAGACCCCCTACACTGCCCGAACACCACTGCACTGCCCTAAACCCTGAAACACCACCCCCTGCACGACCCCCTACACTGCCCGAACACCACTGCACTGCCCTAAACCCTGAAACACCACCCCTCAGCACGACACCCTACACTGCCCGAACACCACTGCACTGCCCTAAACCCTGAAACACCACCCCCAGCACGACCCCCTACACTGCCCGAACACCACTGCACTGCCCTAAACCCTGAAACACCACCCCCTGCACGACCTCCTACACTGCCAGAACACCACTGCACTGCCCTAAACCCTGAAACACCACCCCCAGCACGACCCCCTACACTGCCCGAACACCACTGCACTGCCCTAAACCCTGAAACATCAACCCCAGCAAGACCCCCTACACTGCCTGAACACCACTGCCCTAAACCCTGAAACACCACCCCCTACACTGCACGAACACCACTGCACTGCCCTAAACCCTGAAACACCACCTCCAGCAAAACCCCTACACTGCCTGAACACCATTGCTCTGCCCTAAATCCTGAAACACTAGCCCCAGCATGACCCCCTACACTGCCCAAACACCACTGCACTGCCCTAAACCCTGAAACACCACTCCCAGCACGACCCCCTACACTGCCCGAACACCACTGCACTGCCCTAAACCCTGAAACACCAGCCCCAGCAAGACCCCCTACACTGCCCGAACACCACTGCACTGCCCTAGACTCTGAAACACCAGCCCCAGCAAGACCCCCTACACTGCCCGAACACCACTGCCCTAAACCCTGAAAACACCACCCCCAGCACGACCCCCTACACTGCCCGAACACCACTGCACTGCCCTAAACCCTGAGACACCACCCCCAGCATGACCCCCTACACTGCCCGAACACCACTGCACTGCCCTAAACCCTGAAACACCACCCCCTGCACGACCCCCTACACTGCCCGAACACTACTGCACTGCCCTAAACCCTGAAACACCATCCCCAGCATGACCCCCTACACTGCACGAACAACACTGCACTGCCCTAAACCCTGAAACACTACCCCCAGCAAGACCCCCTACACTGCCCGAACACCACTGCACTGCCCTAAACCCTGAAACACCACCCCCAGCAAGACCCCCTACACTGCCCGAACACCACTGCCCTAAACCCTGAAACACCACCCCAGCAAGACCCCCTACACTGCCCAAACACCACTGCACTGCCCTAAACCCTGAAACACCAGCCCCAGCACGACCCCTACACTGCCCGAACACCACTGCACTGCCCTAAACCCTGAAACACCACCCCCTGCACGATCCCCTACACTGCCCGAACACCACTGCACTGCCCTAAACCCTGAAACACCACCCCCTGCATGATCCCCTACACTGCCCGAACACTACTGCACTGCCCTAAACCCTGAAACACCACCCCCAGCACGACCCCCTACACTGCACGAACACCACTGCACTGCCCTAAACCCCGAAACACTACCCCCAGTAAGACCCCTACACTGCCCGAACACCACTGCCCTAAACCCTGAAACACCACCCCCAGCAAGACCCCGTACACTGCCCGTACACCACTGCACTGCCCTAAACCCTGAAACACCACCCCCAGCATGACCCCCTACACTGCCCGAACACCACTGCACTGCCCTAAACCCTGAAACACCACCCCCAGCACGACCCCCTACACTGCCCGAACACCACTGCACTGCCCTAAACCATGAAACACCAGCCCCAGCACGACCCCCTACACTGCCCGAACACCACTGCACTGCCCTAAACCCTGAAACACCACCCCCAGCATGACCCCCTACACTGTCCGAACACCACTGCACTGCCCTAAACCCCGAAACACCAGCCCCAGCACAACCCCGTACATTGCCCGAACACCACTGCACTGCCCTAAACCCTGAAACACCAGCCCCAGCACGACCGCCTACACTGCCCGAAAACCACTGCACTGCCCTAAACCCTGAAACACCAGCCCCAGCAAGACCCCATACACTGCCCGAACACCACTGCACTGCCCTAAACCCTGAAACACCACCCCCAGCAAGACCCCTACACTGCCCGAACACCACTGCACTAAAGCCTGAAACACCACCCCCAGCAAGACCACCTACACTGGCCGAACACCACTGCACTGCCCTAAACCCTGAAACACCACCCCCTGCACGACCCCTACACTGCCCAAACACCACTGCACTGCCCTAAACCCTGAAACACCACCCCCTGCACGACCCCCTACACTGCCCAAACACCACTGCACTGCCCTAAACCCTGAAACACCACCCCTCAGCACGACACCCTACACTGCCCGAACACCACTGCACTGCCCTAAACCCTGAAACACCACCCCCAGCATGACCCCCTACACTGCCCGAACACCACTGCACTGCCCTAAACCCTGAAACACCACCCCCTGCACGACCTCCTACACTGCCGGAACACCACTGCACTGCCCTAAACCCTGAAACACCACCCCCAGCACGACCCCCTACACTGCCCGAACACCACTGCACTGCCCTAAACCCTGAAACATCAACCCCAGCAAGACCCCCTACACTGCCTGAACACCACTGCCCTAAACCCTGAAACACCACCCCCTACACTGCACGAACACCACTGCACTGCCCTAAACCCTGAAACACCACCACCAGCAAAACCCCCTACACTGCCTGAACACCATTGCTCTGCCCTAAATCCTGAAACACTAGCCCCAGCATGACCCCCTACACTGCCCAAACACCACTGCACTGCCCTAAACCCTGAAACACCACTCCCAGCACGACCCCCTACACTGCCCGAACACCACTGCACTGCCCTAAACCCTGAAACACCAGCCCCAGCAAGACCCCATACACTGCCTGAACACCACTGCACTGCCCTAGACTCTGAAACACCAGCCCCAGCAAGACCCCCTACACTGCCCGAACACCACTGCACTGCCCTAAACCCTGAAACACCACCCCCAGCATGACCCCTACACTGCCCGAACACCACTGCACTGCCCTAAACCCTGAAACACTACCCCCAGCAAGACCTCCTACACTGCCCGAACACCAATGCCCTAAACCCTGAAAACACCACCCCCAGCACGACCCCCTACACTGCCCGAACACTACTGCACTGCCCTAAACCCGGAGACACCACCCCCAGCATGACCCCCTACACTGCCCGAACACCACTGCACTGCCCTAAACCCTGAAACACCACCCCCTGCACGACCCCCTACACTGCCCGAACACTACTGCACTGCCCTAAACCCTGAAACACCATCCCCAGCACGACCCCCTACACTGCACGAACAACACTGCACTGCCCTAAACCCTGAAACACTACCCCCAGCAAGACCCCTACACTGCCCGAACACCACTGCACTGCCCTAAACCCTGAAACACCACCCCTGCACGACCCCTACACTGCCCGAACACCACTGCACTGCCCTAAACCCTGAAACACCACCCCCAGCAAGACCTCCTACACTGCCCGAACACCACTGCCCTAAACCCTGAAAACACCACCCCCAGCACGACCCCCTACACTGCCCGAACACCACTGCACTGCCCTAAACCCTGAGACACCACCCCCAGCATGACCCCCTACACTGCCCGAACACCACTGCACTGCCCTAAACCCTGAAACACCACCCCCTGCACGACCCCTCACACTGCCCGAACACTACTGCACTGCCCTAAACCCTGAAACACCATCCCCAGCACGACCCCCTACACTGCACCGAACAACACTGCACTGCCCTAAACCCTGAAACACTACCCCCAGCAAGACCCCCTACACTGCCCGAACACCACTGCACTGCCCTAAACCCTGAAACACCACCCCCAGCAAGACCCCTACACTGCCCGAACACCACTGCCCTAAACCCTGAAACACCACCCCCAGCAAGACCCCTACACTGCCCAAACACCACTGCACTGCCCTAAACCCTGAAACACCAGCCCCAGCACGACCCCCTACACTGCCCGAACACTACTGCACTGCCCTAAACCCTGAAACACCACCCCTGCACGACCCCCTACACTGCCTGAACACCACTGCACTGCCCTAAACCCTGAAACACCACCCCCAGCACGACCCCCTACACTGCCCGAACACCACTGCACTGCCCTAAACCCTGAAACACCACCCCTGCACGATCCCCTACACTGCCCGAACACTACTGCACTGCCCTAAACCCTGAAACACCACCCCCAGCACGACCCCCTACACTGCACGAACACCACTGCACTGCCCTAAACCCCGAAACACTACCCCCAGCAAGACCCCTACACTGCCCGAACACCACTGCCCTAAACCCTGAAACACCACCCCCAGCAAGACCCCCTACACTGCCCGTACACCACTGCACTGCCCTAAACCCTGAAACACCACCCCCAGCATGACCCCCTCCACTGCCCGAACACCACTGCACTGCCCTAAACCCTGAAACACCACCCCCAGCACGACCCCCTACACTGCCCGAACACCACTGCACTGCCCTAAACCATGAAACACCAGCCCCAGCACGACCCCCTACACTGCCCGAACACCACTGCACTGCCCTAAAACCTGAAACACCACCCCCAGCACGACCCCCTACACTGCCCGAACACCACTGCACTGCCCTAAACCCTGAAACACCAGCCCCAGCACAACCCCGTACACTGCCCAAACACCACTGCACTGCCCTAAACCCTGAAACACCAGCCCCAGCACGACCGCCTACACTGCCCAAACACCACTGCACTGCCCTAAACCCTGAAACACCAGCCCCAGCAAGACCCCCTACACTGCCCGAACACCACTGCACTGTCCTAAATCCTGAAACACCACCCCCAGCAAGACCCCCTACACTGCCCGAACACCACTGCACTAAAGCCTGAAACACCACCCCCAGCAAGACCACCTACACTGGCCGAACACCACTGCACTGCCCTAAACCCTGAAACACCACCCCCTGCACGACCCCCTACACTGCCCAAACACCACTGCATTGCCCTAAACCCTGAAACACCACCCCTGCATGACCCCTACACTGCCCAAACACCACTGCACTGCCCTAAACCCTGAAACACCACCCCTCGGCACGACACCCTACACTGCCCGAACACCACTGCACTGCCCTAAACCCTGAAACACCACCCCCAGCACGACCCCCTACACTGCCCGAACACCACTGCACTGCCCTAAACCCTGAAACACCAGCCCCAGCAAGACCCCCTACACTGCCCGAACACCACTGCACTGCCCTAGATTCTGAAACACCAGCCCCAGCAAGACCCCCTACACTGCCCGAACACCACTGCACTGCCCTAAACCCTGAAACACCACCCCCAGCATGACCCCTACACTGCCCGAACACCACTGCACTGCCCTAAACCCTGAAACACTACCCCCAGCAAGACCTCCTACACTGCCCGAACACCACTGCCCTAAACCCTGAAAACACCACCCCCAGCATGACCCCCTACACTGCCCGAACACCACTGCACTGCCCTAAACCCTGAGACACCACCCCCAGCATGACCCCTACACTGCCCGAACACCACTGCACTGCCCTAAACCCTGAAACACCACCCCTGCACGACCCCCTACACTGCCCGAACACTACTGCACTGCCCTAAACCCTGAAACACCATCCCCAGCACGACCCCCTACACTGCACGAACAACACTGCACTGCCCTAAACCCTGAAACACTACCCCCAGCAAGACCCCCTACACTGCCCGAACACCACTGCACTGCCCTAAACCCTGAAACACCACCCCCAGCAAGACCCCCTACACTGCCCGAACACCACTGCCCTAAACCCTGAAACACCACCCCCAGCAAGACCCCCTATACTGCCCAAACACCACTGCACTGCCCTAAACCCTGAAACACCAGCCCCAGCACGACCCCTACACTGCCCGAACACCACTGCACTGCACTAAACCCTGAAACACCACCCCCTGCATGACCCCCTACACTGCCTGAACACCACTGCACTGCCCTAAACCCTGAAACACCACCCCCAGCACGACCCCCTACACTGCCCGAACACCACTGCACTGCCCTAAACCCTGAAACACCACCCCTGCACGATCCCCTACACTGCCCGAACACTACTGCACTGCCCTAAACCCTGAAACACCACCCCCAGCACGACCCCTACACTGCACCGAACACCACTGCACTGCCCTAAACCCCAAAACACTACCCCCAGCAAGACCCCCTACACTGCCCGAACACCACTGCCCTAAACCCTGAAACACCACCCCCAGCAAGACCCCCTACACTGCCCGTACACCACTGCACTGCCCTAAACCCTGAAACACCACCCCCAGCATGACCCCTCCACTGCCCGAACACCACTGCACTGCCCTAAACCCTGAAACACCACCCCCAGCACAACCCCCTACACTGCCCGAACACCACTGCACTGCCCTAAACCATGAAACACCAGCCCCAGCACGACCCCCTACACTGCCCGAACACCACTGCACTGCCCTAAACCCTGAAACACCACCCCCAGCACGACCCCCTACACTGCCCGAACACCACTGCACTGCCCTAAACCCTGAAACACCAGCCCCAGCACAACCCCGTACACTGCCCGAACACCACTGCACTGCCCTAAACCCTGAAACACCAGCCCCAGCACGACCGCCTACACTGCCCAAAAACCACTGCACTGCCCTAAACCCTGAAACACCAGCCCCAGCAAGACCCCCTACACTGCCCGAACACCACTGCACTGTCCTAAATCCTGAAACACCACCCCCAGCAAGACCCCCTACACTGCCCGAACACCACTGCACTAAAGCCTGAAACACCACCCCCAGCAAGACCACCTACACTGGCCGAACACCACTGCACTGCCCTAAACCCTGAAACACCACCCCCTGCACGACCCCCTACACTGCCCAAACACCACTGCATTGCCCTAAACCCTGAAACACCACCCCCTGCATGACCCCCTACACTGCCCAAACACCACTGCACTGCCCTAAACCCTGAAACACCACCCTCAGCACGACCCCCTACACTGCCCGAACACCACTGCACTACCCTAAACCCTGAAACACCACCCCCAGCACGACCCCCTACACTGCCCGAACACCACTGCACTGCCCTAAACCCTGAAACACCACCCCCTGCACGACCTCCTACACTGCCGGAACACCACTGCACTGCCCTAAACCCTGAAACACCACCCCCAGCACGACCCCCTACACTGCCCGAACACCACTGCACTGCCCTAAACCCTGAAACATCAACCCCAGCAAGACCCCCTACACTGCCTGAACACCACTGCCCTAAACCCTGAAACACCACCCCCTACACTGCACGAACACCACTGCACTGCCCTAAACCCTGAAACACCACCTCCAGCAAAACCCCCTACACTGCCTGAACACCATTGCTCTGCCCTAAATCCTGAAACACTAGCCCCAGCATGACCCCCTACACTGCCCAAACACCACTGCACTGCCCTAAACCCTGAAACACCACTCCCAGCACGACCCCCTACACTGCCCGAACACCACTACACTGCCCTAAACCCTGAAACACCAGCCCCAGCAAGACCCCCTACACTGCCCGAACACCACTGCACTGCCCTAGACTCTGAAACACCAGCCCCAGCAAGACCCCCTACACTGCCCGAACACCACTGCACTGCCCTAAACCCTGAAACACCAGCCCCAGCATGACCCCCTACACTGCCCAAACACCACTGCACTGCCCTAAACCCTGAAACACCAGACCCAGCACGAACACCTACACTGCCCAAACACCACTGCACTGCCCTAAACCCTGAAACACCAGCCCCAGCACGACCACCTACACTGCCCGAACACCACTGCACTGCCCTAAACCCTGAAACACCAGCCACAGCATGACCCCCTACACTGCCCAAACACCACTGCACTGCCCTAAACCCTGAAACACCAGCCCCAGCACGACCCCCTACACTGCCCGAACACCACTGCACTGCCCTAAACCCTGAAACACCACCCCCTGCATGACCCCCTACACTGCCCGAACACCACTGCACTGCCCTAAACCCTGAAACACCACCCCCTGCACCGCCCCCTACACTGCCCGAACACCACTGCACTGCCCTAAACACTGAAACACCACCCCTGCACCGCCCCCTACACTGCCCGAACACCACTGCACTGCCCTAAACCCTGAAACACCAGCCCCAGCACGACCACCTACACTGCCCGAACACCACTGCACTGCCCTAAACCCTGAAACACCAGCCACAGCACGACCCCCTACACTGCCCGAACACCACTGCACTGCCCTAAACCCTGAAACACCAGCCCCAGCACGACCCCCTACACTGCCCGAACACCACTGCACTGCCCTAAACCCTGAAACACCAGACCCAGCATGACCCCCTACACTGCCCGAACACCACTGCACTGCCCTAAACCCTGAAACACCAGCCCCAGCACGACCCCCTACACTGCCCGAACACCACTGCACTGCCCTAAACCCTGAAACACCACCCCTGCATGACCCCCTACACTGCCCGAACACCACTGCACTGCCCTAAACCCTGAAACACCACCCCCTGCACCGCCCCCTACACTGCCCGAACACCACTGCACTGCCCTAAACCCTAAAACACCATCCCCTGCACCGCCCCCTACACTGCCCGAACACCACTGCACTGCCCTAAACACTGAAACACCACCCCAGCACGTCCCCCTTTACTGCTCAAACACCACTGCACTGCCCCAAACCCTGAAACACCACCCCCAGCACAACCCCCTACACTGCCCGAACACCACTGCCCTAAACCCTGAAACACCACCCCCTGCACGACCCCCTACACTGCCCGAACACCACTGCACTGCCCTAAACCCTGAAACACCACCCCCTACACTGCCCGAACACCACTGCACTGCCCTAAACCCTGAAACACCACCCCCAGCACGACCCCTACACTGCCCGAACACCACTTCACTGCCCTAAACCCTAAAACACCACCCCCAGCATTACCCCCTACACTGCCCAAACACCACTGTACTGCCCTAAACCCTAAAACACTCCCCCAGCACGACCCCCTACACTACCCGAACACCACTGCACTGCCCTAAACCCTAAAACACTCCCCCAGCACGACCCCCTACACTACCCGAACACCACTGCACTGCCCTAAACCCTCAAACACTCCCCCAGCACGACCCCCTACACTACCCGAACACCACTGCACTGCCCTAAACCCTAAAACACTCCCCCAGCACGACCCCCTACACTACCCGAACACCACTGCACTGCCCTAAACCCTAAAACACTCCCCCAGCACGACCCCCTACACTACCCAAACACCACTGCACTGCCCTAAACCCTAAAACACTACCCCCGCATGACCCCCACACTACCCAAACACCAATGCACTGCCCTAATCCCTAAAACACTACCCCCCGCATGACCCCCTACACTACCCTAAACCCTAAAACACTACCCCCGCATGACTCCCTACACTACCCAAAGACCACTGCACTACCCTAAACCCTAAAACACGACCTCCTACACTACACAAACACCACTGCACTACCCTAAACCCTAAAACACTACCCCCTACACTACACAAACACCACTGCACTGCCCTAAACCCTAAAACACTACCCCCAGCAGTACCCCTACACTACCCAAACACCACTGCACTAACCTAAACCCTAAAACACTACCCCCAGCAGTACCCCTACACTACCCAAACACCACTGCACTACCCTAAATCACTACCCCCAGCACGACCCCCTACACTACCCAAACACCACTGCACTACCCTAAACCCTAAAACACTACCCCCAGCATGACCCCCTACACTACACAAACACCACTGCACTACCCTAAACCCTAAAACACTACCCCCAGCACGACCCTCTTCACTACCTAAACACAACTGCACAATTTGTTACAGGCGTTGCAAAGCAGGCCTGTGGTGCTTACTGGAAGTACCTAGTGGGCTAGTTGGGTCCCAAGGACCCTCAGGATTCAAGGTGACCTAATCCCCCAACTTAAAACGCACCACGGGGCGCGTTTGCACAGTGGTGAAGGGAGGGGCGGGGCCTCAGGTGACATGTGCGCAAACACGCCCTGTGGTGCGTTTTAAGTTGGGGAATTAATTCCTTTGAATCCTGAGGGACCCTGGGGGCCAACTAGCCCACAGGTACCTTCAGTAAGCACAACAGAGTTGCGCTTGCAGAGAGGTGAAAAAGGTGCGTGGCCTCGGAACGCCTCTCTGCAACTCAGCTCTGTGGTCCTAACTGTAGGTACCTGGGGGGCTAGTTGGGCCCCAGGGACCCTCAGAATTCAAGGGGATTTAATCCCGCAACTTAAAACGCGCCACGGGGTGTGTTTGCACACATGTCACCTCAGGCCCCCCCCTCCCTTCACCACTGTGCAAACGCGCCCTGTAGCGCGTTTTAAGAGGTAGTTTTAATCCCCTGCCCTATTATATACTAGGGACTTGCAGAGGAGGTCATGCTAATCACAGGGGTACCCCAACGCATAGTGTTCCCTAGTGTATGTAGGTGTTTTCACTGTATTCTAAGTGTCATTTAGCATAGCACTGGCTCTGGTTAGTCAGAGTCAGTTACCACCAGTACCCGTCTGAAAAAGTTGTGGGCACAGGATGATTTTGCAACAAGGCCTCTTTCTGCTCCTCTGTTGGTTCTTTCTGCACATCTTTTGCTTCTTTCTGTGCGTTTTTTCTTCTTTCTTCACATGTCCTACCTCTGTAGGCATAGTTAGAAACTAGCATTTAAAAAACCTTTGAAATTCACTTAAAAATCATAGGTTTCAGGCACGTTATAGTTAGAAATTAGCATTTAAAAAACCTTTGAAATTCACTGAAAAAACCATAGGTTTCAGACACGTTATAGTTAGAAATTAGCATTTAAAAACCTTTGAAATTCACTGAAAAAACCATAGGTTTTAGGGACAGTTATAGTTAGTTGGACATTTCACTCGCACAAAACCATAGAAATTCCCCCGTTATAGTTAGTTCAGCTAACTATAACTCGCGCCCGCAATGCACTGCTGATGACGTCACATATTACATCACTCATGACATGGTCAGTGACATCACTGATGACATCACTGATGACATCTCAAATGACATCACTGATGACATCATCCATGTGATAATTTCATGCATCTTCTCACACCCTAATATAACTTTTGATACACCCACTCTAAATTACAGACTGCCATTCTCCAAACCATAGACACTCCAACACCAAAACTACATACCCACTCACTGATTCTTAGGTCTACACACACATCCACTCACTCACCCGTACAGTCACTCATACTTAGTCACTCAGTACAGGACTATCATATGCACTCATACACCTATATAAACACTCACACACCGCCACTCATCCATAGAGGTACTCACACACCTAGTCAGTCATGCAAAAACTTAATCACACACCCATTTACTCACCTATACAGTTATACACACACCAGCTCACTTACTTATACAAATACTAGCACATTCTTACACTCTTATACAATCACTGATACAA